>JASWJB010000151.1:0-97620 GCA_032433595.1 Conoideocrella luteorostrata
TTCGAACACAAAGAATCCCGCTCCTTCCCAACCATCTTCATCGCAGCTATTCTCCTCGGCAGCGCAGCAGCATACCTCGTCGCTCCGTCCACCAAGCCCACCAAGCTCAACGACGCAACCTTCATCCCCTACTTCATCACATCTAGACAAACCATATCCCCCACGTCCGTCATACTCACCATCACCCCTCACCAGAAGGATCCTTCACCCCCTTATCTACTCCCCAGTGACGCGCGCGCGGTGTGGAGGTTCCCCCTCTGGTCTGTCGAGTTCAAGCAGCCAGAGGTGCAGATTGCGCGACACTACACGCCGTTGCCGCCCGCGAATGGCGAGGACTCGCGTGATGGGGAACTGCGATTTTATGTTCGAGCCGTCGGTGGCGGCGAGATGTCGAATTACTTGCATCGTCTGGGGGTGGGGAGGGAAGTATACCTGCGAGGTCCGCACGCCGGATTCGATGTATTCGGGCGACTGGGCTCGAAGAAGAACGTGGTCTTCTTGGCTGGTGGCACGGGCATTGTTCCGGGCATGCAGGTCGCCACAGCGGTTCTGGAGCGGGATGATACTTCCGTGGTGAGTCTGCTGTGGGCTGTTCGGAAGAGAGAGGAAGTTCAATGTCAGACGCGGCAAGAGGTGGCGCGACCATGGAGGTGGGATTTTGGGATCATGGGTGGTGGTGGTGGTAGTTCGTCGGCGCTGAGAGAAATCACCGCTGATATTGAGAGTCCGACTCCCATGGCGAAGGAGCTGGCGCGCATGAAGGCCAGATATGGCGATAGACTGAGCGTTCGAGTTGCTGTGGATGAGGAGCGGACGCAATTCACCCCCAGAGACATACAGAGGTCTTGGAGTGAGCATGTGCCGAGGGATGCGGTGACACTATCTTCTACCCCTGGTGACGGTCAGGGATGTCAACTCCACGACCAGCGTCTCCATGTACGCGCATCCGAATTCGAAGAGCCAAATACCAAGTGTCAATGTGCCGGCTCAGTCCATCCTGGCAAAAACCTCTTCATGGTCTCTGGACCAGATGGGTTCATTGCCCACTACGCCGGAGAGAAGATATGGCTGGGTGGCACTCTTACCCAAGGGCCAGTCAATGGCATAGCAAGGAAGTTGCAGAGCAAGCATTCGTCCCTAGCTAGCGACTGGTTGGTCTTGAAGCTGTAAACATACACATTACACGTATGCCACGAATATGTACTATGTACCACAGGAGATATATTGTGATATTGAAGGACTTTAAGATGGATAATTTAGAACCATTCCCCATACACCACCAATGCACTGTGAACGCCCCAAAATGCGCATCATCTCAAGTCTTTCTCTTTCCTCTCTATCTGTTCTGTACCTTTCTATACGATGGCGGCTTAATGGCCCTTCTGATTAATTTTCCAGCGTACGGCGGAATCAATGACACTGCTCCAATGGCGAATACGCGCCAAACGAAGCCCCTTGATTTACATTAGCACATATGTACACAAGGGTTGGGAAGTAAGTGTGTAGTCATAAGTGTGGCAAAGGACATACCAGGTTATAACAAACTTAAGATCAAAGTACTCGCCCAGAAACGGAATTGACCCCACATATAGGAGGAATGTCCCCAAGATACTGAGAATCATCACAGGATGCCAAGTCGTGATTTCAATAGCCACCATGATGAGCTCATTGAGCACAAGAACGGTATAGCTCACAGCGACCATTTTGTGGCCTTCTACCCCGGTGAGGATCTGCGAGAGCCCTTGAATCATGCCACCTTGGTAGATAGACACAAAGACCCACACAAAAAAGGTGCGATACGATAATGACCGGCCCTCGGTGAGTTCTTTGTACAGCTCGGGATACAAATTAGCCAGGTTTTCGTCCACATCCTTGTCCAAGACGAGGGACAGGACAGGGGCGGCCGTGTATATGGTTGCGTAGCCTACCAGGAGCCAGTCCTGCACATGAAACATCGTTTAGCTACTATCTCATTCATGGTGTACAGAAAGAGACGGCAGGATGACGTACCTTGTATAAGCCGTCGGGCTCAAATTTAATAGCAATACTATACATCGTTTGACACACCGCAATAATCAATCCACGGTGGATCACAAATTGTGCCAACTTGGCACTCCGCTTATAGCTATTTCTTCCATGCCAAACGAGCAACTTGACCAAATGACAAAACTGCTCAATAGAAAAGTCGGCCGCCAAACTGGCTTGACGCCCTTCTTTGCCCACAATACCGACACCCACGTCAGCCGCTTGAATCATGGACACGTCATTCCCTCCATCGCCTATGCAGCATACTCGCTTCTTGGTGTATTCTTTGATGAGCTTAGCGACCTCGGCTTTTTGCGTCGGTGAGCATCGACATGCGACAACCGTGGGGAGCTGAACAGCTATGGATATGAACTCGATGCGGAAGTGCGTTAGAAGCAGTTGTAAGCTCTCGCCGTCAATGAGAAGACAGGCGTCAGGTTTACTGCGCAAGAAGTCGAGGTGTTGTTGGGCAGCATCAGAACGTTTGAGCTTGTCAACAGTATAAATGTATTGGCCACGGGCAACAAGCTTAGAGCTGACGGCTACGCAACGAGCCGTTTCAACCTTGTCACCTGTCAGCATCCAGATCTTAATACCCGCGTTGCGGAGGAGTTCCAAAGATGGCTTGACATCTTTTTGGAGCTTGTCCTCCACGCCGGTGACACCGAGGAGTTCAAGGTCATTTTCGAGATAGTGCGATACGACGCGCTGCAAACCGGTGTCGCGGTTTGCAATGGACAAGGACGCTTCTTGATACTTTGCTGAGAATTCTTGGTATTGCTGAAAGGAAAGCTTTTTACGGCCGACAACTAGTGTTCGTAATCCTTCTCGGGCCATATTAGCCGTCTCCTCGTCAAGCCAGTCGTTGGCGGCGACTATTGTGCCCATGACCGTATCGGCACCTTTCTGGTAAAACCATATCTCGCCAATGTTTAAGCTGGGGTCGGTAACTTTAGTGTCTTCGTGAAAGTGAACGATGATTCCCATGCGCTTGCCATCGGATGTAAAGGGAAACACATCGAGGACGCGAACTCGAACAACTGGGCGGCCCGTCTCGGTCGATTCAAGCGTCATGCTCTTTCGATCGCGATACGACAGCTTCAGCCCAACAGACTCAGTCCACTTGACAATGGCAATTTCGTCAGGAGATGATGCCTGATACGATGTGACTTCCTTGCCATCTTCGGTATCGACGGTGGGTGTGACATTGTGGCATAAAGCCAAAGCGAGTACAACGTCACGCACACGAGCACCAATTTCTCGTCTTGTACGGGTAGCACCAACATTGACAGTCGTAGAAAAGGCCGAGGAAGGAGTAACAAGCATCGTCTGTGAAGAGGGCTCTGTGGTTGGCTGAATGTGAAACCCCTGACGAACATAAGACTTGACTTCATCCATGGCTTCGTGGGCATAGGACACTGTCCCAACATGAACCTTCTTCATTTCCATATCATTTTGCGTCAAAGTACCTGTCTTGTCGCTTAAAAGATATTCGATCCGGCCTAAGTCTTCAGGGATGGTACTGGTTCGCACAACAGCGCCTGGGATACCCGGATCCCGCTGGATGAATCTTGAATAGGCACTCTTGCCCATGTCGAGATTAACACGCAGACTAATAGGCACGATGGTAGAGAATAGAACCAGGAAGCGCATAATCTTAATATACCACACGTTGCCTGCCGTCTTTTCGAATCCCTCTAATGCCACGAGGACCACTGACAGAGTGAGAGTGAGCGCACAAAGAATCTTGGTCAGCGAGTTGATTTCGTACTCGAGGAGACCAGTCTTGGAGCGAGAAGGTGATGTCGACAGCGAGGATCTTGTCTGGGGTCCAGTGTACAGAATCACTGCAAGGGTATTTCCTTGAGATGCAATGACGGTGTTGGCCCAGGCTGTATTATCAATGGACAGAGCTGCCGACTTGGAGCTGTCGTCCTGCTGAAGAACCGAGTGGTGGTTGGTAGCGTCTTGTTTCGTGGGCATCAGTTCGATAGTGCCCACAAAATCGTTGACCTTTCGGTCAGGCTTTCCGCCAGTGACCCTTAGGCGAACAAACTCTTCTGGGGCGATACTTTGTGTCAGTGCCGAGGCCAGCCTCAGCTTCCAATCCGTCTCACCGTCCAGCTGGTCAGTCCTTATAAATGTCTCTCCAGACCCTCCGTTGCCGTCGGCATCATCCTTCTGAGCGGCAGTTTCAGCATCCACCTGCGATTGCAGCTGCGGCTGCTTTCCTTTACAATCAGGCTCGTTTTCAGTAAATGCAAGGAGCGTCTCTTCTTCAGCGGTCGGGGTAGAAATTGTAGGACCATCCCCACTATAGCATTGTAGGATGACTACATCAGCTGGCACGCGCTGCCCTTTGCTGAGCTTAAGAACGTCGCCTACTTTCAGATCTTTAGACTTGCGATTCATTTCTTGAACAAATGACGATGGGTGATATGTGATAGCCTCCTCTTGGATGTCCGTCAAGTCGTGCCGCGCCTCTCTTTGTCTGCGTGATGTTCGTTTACTATAGGAATCAGACTTGAGTAATCTGCGTGCCGGTTGAGCTGATGCGGGCTGGGCATTCGGGTCTGCAAATGTTAACACCCGGTACTCCTCCGAGTTTGCCTCGTTATCTCTCCGTCGTCTCTCAATGTCGTCATAGGCTTCTTTACCCATGGTGATGAAAAGAACGAACGCCAGCGGCGCTATATACGTAGACAAATAGCCAATACGAAGAGCAGGAATCGCTTGCGACAATGCAACAAGAAGAAAGTACATGTTAAAGAAGAAAGAGAACTCGTTGTACAATGTAATTGGAAGAAAAGTCAGTGCCGTATATTTGGCGTTGGATACGATATTGGCCGGGAACCTAGTCGACTGGGTCGATCCAACAGCAACATGCCTGGAGGTCAAAGAATCATCTTGGCCTTGCTCACCAAGAGCCTCATCATCATTGCCCAATTGTGGTTGTTGCTGTTTGTGTCCCGAGAGGAAGCTAGGAAGTCGTATACTTGATATTGACAGTCGGCGGCTCTGTGATCTTTGGTGACCACCGAGGAGTGGCGCATCATCATCAGCATGACTACCTCCGCCGCCATCCTGATCATCTAGCAGGCCTCGTGCATATTCGTCCAGGTCATCTCGGTTCTGGCCCAGGTCTCCGTACCCGCGGCCACCGCGTTTATTAGCGCGGCGCAAACCTCCCATACGCAGATTTCGGAGGGCTATTCTGGAAGGTTTCGATTCAGCGGCGTTTGAGTTGTGACCTCGATGCGACTCCCTTATATTCTCCGTTGAAATGGGATCTAACTCGTTGACGTCGAGATCTAGATCAGAGTCCGAGTCACGCGTGGGAGATTCGGGCGGTTCGGTAGGTCGGTACGGAGGTGTCGAAGGCATCCCGCATCAACGTGACCTTCCAGATGTTCGGAGGAGGGCAGTTGGATTGACAGCGGGAACGAGCTTTACGTGGTGGGCTGGCAGCGTTGGCGGAACTTGGATGATCATACTGTGTTGCGAGGCGCCAGCTGCATTAATGTTGCACGTGGCTGTCGAACAAATCAGAGGCGTAGGAGTTCAACCTGGCGCATTGTAAATAAAGGCGAGTGTGAAATATCTGGGCTAAAATAGGTGACAGTTTCGTTGGTTGCGTTCTGTATGGTTGCAAAGGAGAGTTTATTGCGCTGTGCCGTGGATAAAAAGGGAGGCTTGGACGACGAAGGTTCGTAGCAAAGGCGATGAAGCAACGTGGAACATTGAATAAGCTACCCAGCTGGTACAACCAGAATCAGACGGTTTGGGAGTCTCTGCATTCAAATGCGCCCGGCGGGCCATACGTAACTTAGTAACTAATCCACAGCAGGCAGCCACTAACTAGGGGTTTCTAGCTAGGCTATTCAGACCGAGCAGTACTAGTAAGCAGTCCACAGCTTGTGTGGACCCTGAAGGTCCCGGCGAACGACCTGGCAACATATTCACCTACCCTAAGCATCATCTCCATCCTAAATAAGAAAAGTTACCATCACTATTGCGAGCTTAAAAGACACAGAGGGGGCAAAGTCAATATCCATCATTCTCACATGACCATTCGACTGTAATGATGCCCTACGACAGCAGTTGAAGCTGGAAAAAAAAAAAAACCGTAACCGGCTACCAAGCCTTAATTACGGTTGTGGTCCATCAAAGTGGTAGTAATCAATGTGTACTACACTATCGTCGTAAAGCGGAGGGATGGATCGTTCAGTTACAGCCATAAATGTAAATAAAATAATTATTGTCCGTAAGTGATCAATGAAACAGTTCCCTTTCCGTCGCCCCCCTCCTTTCGGTGTCGCATCTTCACGCAAATGTTCATGTGACAGGAGAAATGCCGGAGTCTGGACAATGCCGCCTCCGACGGACTTACGTTAAGCAGAGAAGTAGGTGACACGAGTGCCGTCCAGTCTGGCAAGGCGCAAAGGAGGCGGTGGTGCCAGATTTGACGGCGAGGCGAATAAGAAAGGACGAAAAAGTGGACCCGATGAACATAATCTGGAAAAGGGAGTACTTCTTTAAAGGAGCTCCGTGACACGACGAGCCGCGATTAGCTGTGGAACTGACCTGTGGCTCCACGTCTGGACACTAACTACGCACTATTATGGAGCTCCAGTGGCAAGCAGCTCCTGTATTGTCCTCCGACTGTAGCCCAATTGCCCCGGCTCGGTTCATGACAAGAACTTGTCGCTGTTTTGGCGTCAGTACATGACAGCTTGCATTTGCCGTCCATCTCACGACACCACATATCCGCTCCTTGTTGTCCGGCACCATCGGATTTTCCACCGGCCTCTCCTGGAATGGCGAACAGGAGCGCAGCATAACCATAGATCTGCTTTTCCGATTTCATCCTTTCTGCACTGTATGTATCATCTGATGATATCTGGCATTGGCTCTGCCGCGCATGCCATATCATGCCCTCGGCTCAGCCAGCCATCGGCTCCCTATGCCTGCTCGTCGATCATTCTGTATCGCATGCGATGCTTGCCGGTTTCTTGCTTAACTGACCAGGATTGACCTGAGGACATAGGTTTTCCACATGCATTCGCCCTAAATTTTTGACATCGCTCGTCGCATTTTCACCATGGTCAACGAGCCGACAAGCTCATGGCATCCGGCCCTGATGCCCAACAGCGTGGCCGATATAGTTACACAAGCCCCGAAAGCTGTGGATAGTACGATACATTCAAGTACCAATGTTGAGAAGTACGAGCCTGCAGACGGCTGGCCCGACCAAATCGACGAAGACATAACCGACGCGTGGCTCATTTCTGAGGGAACCGAACCCACGGAACCAATAGAGGTCTCGCAGCCTACACAACCGTCGCCACCTATAGAAGTGCAGAACGAATTTTCGCAGCCTCATATCGTAGCGCATGAAGCGTCAACAGGGCAGGACAGCCCCGAAAACGTATGGTTGACGAATGGCGATGAAATCGAAGGAGGTGCCTGGCTGTCGCAAGAGGAGGCGGCACACGAGCCTTCAGTGAAAGACCCCGAACCTACTGCGGAACGGTCCCAGATATTATCATATGATGAATCTGTCGAGAAACAAGTTGCTGGAGAGTTTACCGAACCAGAAGTGAAAGAGGAGAACGCTGCGGAAGTCAAAACCGAGGCCCCTCATCCGTCTATAGCGCAACATTCTAGCTCCATGTCATTTGCCCGTACTGTCTCTCACGAAATTAGCTTCGCAGACGATGATGATGGAGAGTATGGTTTGGGCCGTGCGGATAACGACGCCTTCAGTTTTATGCCTCTGTCGGACAGAACCAACTCCTTTCCTGCCGTGCCGCCAATGACATCTGAGTCAGAAACACATGATGATCTGCTACTGCCCTCCAACCAAGCCCTGAATGTCATGGAAGAAGACGAGAAGGAGGCCGAGATTGAAGAGGAAGAGTATTTAATGCGCAGCCCGGAAGGTGATAGCTCTGCATCGTGGCAAGGGCACGGTGTCGTTCGGCCACATCATGCTGCATCCCGTTCCATTGGAGGCGAGATAGAAGAAGCTACTGCCACAGCTGAGGAGGCTCGCTTTGAAGAAGGGCTACCCCTTATTCCACATTCTGATACCGCCGCCGTCGAAGAAGCTGCGGAAAAGAGAGTTGAAAGCAAAATAGACCCATTTGGTGAAGAGGATGGAAATGAAGACGATTTTTTCGGCGGATGCCAAACCATTGGTGCGCCAAATGATCATGAAAGTGGCGTAAAGCCTCTAGAGCGGAAGTCAACCTTTCAAGTCATGGAAGCCATGGGCGATGGAGGCTCGCTTACTCGGAAAAGCACAGTTAACGAGACCATTGAGGAACACGCTGATGAGGCTGCTGAGGGAGTCGCACTGGGACTATCAGAGGACGACAAGACTGTTCCAGCAACGGAGGACCTGGCATCAAAGTGGGAGCAGGCTTTTGGAGAAGATGACAATGACGATTTTTTGTTGGACGATTCCACGGCCGAGGACAAGGACATCGATGCTACAGCCTTTCTGGGAAGTGATGATGAGGGCCTCCTTGACGATGACGTCGACGGACCAGACTCTACTGCTGTGGCTGCCCAACTTCGCCAGTCTGCGCCAAACCCGCATACACCCGCATCCATGATACCTCAACAAACAGCATCGTACATGCCAGATGTTTCTGGCCATGGCGCTGGCACTGGCCAGACGTACGGCTATGGACAGCAGCCTCCTGCTCAATTTGGGCAGACGCCGCAACCTCTACGTCCGGGGCCTGCTAAGACGCAAAGCTTTGCGGATAAGTCCAAGGATGGATATTCATCGCCGTATGACTTACCTACTGATCTTGTCAAGACCGTAAAACCACGCAAACGATCCAGTCTTCAGCAGCTGCCCGTGGAGACATCTCCGACACATCCCGGAAATGCCAATATGTATTCTTCTGGACAGGCACCGCCTTCTACATTTAAGCCTTCGAATTCATCTGCTCCGCCAGTATCAGGTAGCCAACAAAGTCCGCCTCCAAGCCAAAAGACCGCGACGCCAGCTCTGCGCTCCAAGGGTAGCTTCTTTGAAGAGCTCCCAATGTCATCCAAGCCGAGACCTGCATCCAGACAAAGCCAGCGAGCACAATCACCGGGCCAGTACATACCTACTGGACCACCTCAGCAAGCCCCCCCCCCGCCAATGTCTCATACGGTACCTCCTCCACCAGCATCCCAAGTTGTCCCTCCGCCGGCATCGCATACTGCTCCTCCGCCTGTGACAGTTGCTTCTCAAGCGCCACCTAGTGCTGCTCAACAACCTAGCGAGGAGACTCGGACACCGCCTGGTATAACCAACTTGGTTGCCCCGCCTAGGTCAAACCCATACGCGACTCTACAGTCTCAGCCTGCTACGACAACTCCTTTATCCGGTAACTCGTCCCGATACTCTCCTGTCCCTCCTGGACAACAAGGTGGTGGGGTTCCAATATCAAGCCGTTACTCACCTGCATCATCTGCGGGATCACGCCCAAATAGCTCCTACGGTGCCGGCCCACCACATAATATTCTTCCTCACCTACCGAGAACCTCGAGCCCTTTGGCTCACTTTGAGACGAGCGGCGCTGCTGATGGCCAGCCTTATGACCGCCGGGCGAGCTCATCATTTGAGCCAAGGCTGAACCGTGTCTCGTCTTTGCCGCCAACCCGAGAGGTAGACGAAGAGGAAGATGAAGAAGAACAAACTCTGTCTCCAGGAAGCCGATCCTTGAGTGCTAGTCACGCAATACCTCCTACGCCGAAGCATACCGAATCCAGATACAGCCCAGCTGCGCCTGATGCCGCTGCTCGAAATACATCTCCTTTACCCTCTGTTGGTAGTGCACCGGTGGCTACTCTGTCACCCTCCAAAAGCACCAACTTCAACTACAACCCACAGACGCCGGCACCTGCTCATATGCCATTCGCGCAACCTCCTCGAGCACAAACACTTTCTCCAAGCGCAATGCATACTGATGGCAAGAAAGGCAGCAGGACAGTCGAATATGTACCTCAACCCCAACCCCAGCCCTCCACTTCACACCCTCCGCTGATACCTGGCATGACGAAGCTTGCTCAAACTACCCAGCCTGCCCACGCCCCAACGAGTAGGACTCGTGGGCAGTCGCTTACTAATATGATACCGCCTACTGACGGTAGAGAAAACGACCCTCTCGGACGGTGGAGAGGAGCCCCTATAATGGCTTGGGGAGTTGGTGGGCTTTTCGTTACATCGTTCCCCAAGAGTATTCCTCGGTATGCTATGGGTCAAACCACACCGGTCACAATACGTGCGGTGGGCGAAGTCAAAGTGCAGAACATTAAGGATCTAGACCCACTTCAAGACCGCCTAAGCAAGTTCCCAGGCCCTCTTAAGGGCAAGTCCAGGAAGAAGGAAGCCGTCGCTTGGCTCTCAGCCGGTATCGAAGCCTTGGAAAAGGAGATCCCTGATGTATCCTTTCATTCTCAGTTGTCCTTGGAAGCGAAACGATCCGTTGAGCGCCTGTTGCTCTGGAAACTGCTGCGAGTCTTCATTGAACATGACGGCGTGCTTGAGGGAACCCCTGCAGTGGAAAAGGCTGTTCGGGAAGTTCTGGCCCCTGAAATCGTCAGTGAAGGTGCACCGCTCTTTACAGCAACCGAGGCTACTGGTTCTGCCTCTTCTTCCATGAAAGCGGATGGGGTTGATTGGAGCGCCGCTGAAAAGATTCGTTTAGATCTACTTAAGGGTGACCGTGAAACCGCCGTGTGGGCTGCAGTGGACAAGCGTCTTTGGGGCCATGCGATGATCATATCGCAGACTGTCTCGCCTGAGCTCTATAAGCAGGTAGCACAGGAGTTTGTGCGAAAAGAGGTCAACTATCCGGGTCACAACAATGAATCCCTGGCTGCCTTGTACAAGATTCTGTCTGGCAACTATGATGACTGCGTGGATGAACTTGTTCCCTCTCATGCTCGAGCTGGATTACAGCTTGTATCCACCGAGACCTCTTCCGGACCTACGAAGGATGCGATGGATGGGCTCGACAAGTGGCGTGAGACATTAACACTCGTGTTGAGCAATCGCAGCAGTGATGATATTCGCGGATTGAATGCCCTTGGCAAACTTCTCTCTAGCTACGGACGCGCCGAGGCCGCTCACATATGCTTCATCTTTAGTCGCAGCCTGTCGGTATTTGGCGGGTTGGATGACTATAACTCTGACTTTGTCTTGGTTGGCTCAGACCACAGACAGCAGTCCAACCAGTTTGCCAAGGAGACTGAGGCTCTTCAGCTGAGTGAAATATATGAGTACGGTCTCACGTTGGGTAGCGGTGTTGCAGCGGCTGCAGGCGCACCACATCTTGCTGCTTACAAACTACAACATGCTGTCACCCTCGCTGAGTATGGCTTCCGTGACAAGGCGCTGCAGTATTGCGATGCTATTGCCTCTGCCATCATTGCTCAGACTCGAAGGTCACCATACCACCACCCTATCCTTGAAGCCTCTGTGGAAGATTTCCTGACGAGACTAAAACAAACACCCAAGGAAGCCGGCTCATCGTGGATATCCAAGCCCACCATGGGCAAGGTTTCTGATAGCATGTGGAACCGATTCAACAAGTTTGTCTCCGGAGACGAGGATGGCAATGGCAATGCAGGATCTGATGGTGATAACGGACCATTCGCTCGCATCGCCTCCTCCCCAAACATCTCAAGACCCCCGTCCACATCCAACTTTGATATGTACGGCTCATCTCCAGGCTATCAGCCTACGGCAGGGGCCCCGATTGTGGGTGGACACACGGCGTCCAGATATGCGCCGGCACCAACTGCTTCGTATCCGAACGCGAACGCCAGCGCCAGCCCGCACTCTCTGACGGCCTCAGCACAGTACACCGCTGCCTCGGCCACAGCACGCACCAGTCAAGAGTATACTGGTTATAACGAGCCAAGCTACCCCGGGGGAACCGCTGTGTCGGCACAGCCCAGTGGGTACCAGCCTGCCGGTTACCTTGATCCTGCAGCAGTGTCTGCATATCACACGGTTGAGGCTGCAGCCCCCGGCCACATGGAGCCAGCACCAATGTCAACTTCTTCACCACATGCGAGCTCTAGCGGATATCAGCCGTATGGACTTCAGGAGTCGCCAGACATTCATCCTCAGCAGACCGACGCCAACCAAGGTGGCTACCAGCCGTCACCGTATGGGTATGAGCCGCCGCAAGTGGGTTCAGCTCCAACGATTGCCCATAGCCAGCAAGAGGGTGGCAGCAGTGGCTATGAACCACCCTCGCTCCAACCAGCGACAGATGAAGATGACGCAATTAAACCTAAGAAGAAGAGCTTCATGGACGACGATGACGACGATATCCCTGCCCTTCGGAAGCCGCAAGACCGGTCCAAGTCGGACAAGGACAGGGAGAATGAGGAAATGTTCCGTAAAGCGGCTGAAGAGGATGGTAAGTTTGAACCTTGGATTGATCAGGTATATACAGACACTGACTGAACGTTTTACAGCCAAGCGGGCAGCAGCAGCAGCAGGCGCCAAAAAGGGGTGGGGCTTTGGTGGCTGGTTTGGCGGTGGTAAGAAGGGTGATGGTAACATCGGCGAGCCAACACCCGGCAAGCCCATCAAAGCCAAGCTGGGTGAGCAAAGCAGCTTTTTCTACGACCCTGACCTTGGACGCTGGGTGAACAAGAAACCTGGCGCCGAGAACGTCGAAGCCAAAAGGGCTACCCCCCCACCGCCACGAGGTATGACTCGTTCTGTGAGCGGTACGCCACCTCCAGTTGCTGGAAGATCCAGTGTCCCCCCTACGGGGCTTCCGCCCCGGTCCAACCCTGGGAACTTGTCAACGGCGCAATCAATGGATAACTTGACAAGCGGTGCTCCTCCGGCAGGTATGCCTCGATCAGTATCAAGCAGCGGCTTTGGATCGGGGCCTCCCTCAACCGGCCCGCCAAGTAGACCAGCTACGAGTATGAGCAATGCAAGCAGCATTGACGACCTGTTGGGCGCACCCGCCCCACGAAAAGCCGGGCAGAAAAAGGCGAGAAAGAGCGGCCGTTACGTTGACGTCATGGCTAAGTAATATAATATGAAGGGGATGAATTGAATTACAAACTTTGGCGGCAGCTTGCCTCTTCTCCTCGGGCGCAACGTATATACGGCGTTTCCGCAATAGAATAATTAATACTGGGGCATCCTTGTACGATAGATAATCCATTTCTTACATTATGGATCTGTACTATTTTGTTTCAATTACATTACTACACAACGAGGGCTGCGCATCAAATAAACCTGAACACCGTGAAATGAATAGTGTGTCTCCTATAAACCAATGCCTAGGCCTTGCATCATTTACCTGCTATATGATTGTACATAGTACTGCGACACATTAGGCAAAGGAGAAAGAAATGGAGCAGCGAGATGACTTACTGTAACAACAGAATCCTCTGCAGATGCATCGTCATAGTGAGGCACATAAACGTAAAGAATCAATGCGTGATCATCTGCAAAACATGCAATAACCCGACCTTCCAAACGGCCCACACTCAGCACTCGGCTCCAGTCTTTACCCTCGACGCGAACGGTGGCCCATCGATCAGGACCCTCTTCACGGAATTTGGTGCTGGGATGCTCTTCTACAGGGCGCTCTAGTTGAGCAGGATCTAACTCAGGATTCTCCAGATCTGACCACACGCTACAAATGTCGGTAGCTTCGGTGGCAATGCGCAACCTCAAACTACCGTGCATATTGGCACTTAGTTCTAATTTGGGCGCTTTGGAAGGATTTGCTCCCGCAAGAGCCAACTTCGTAAACCGATCTGATATAGCCTTGAGCTGCAGCAACGGCGGTAGTTGAATATGCACATCTGGCTCCCTCACTTTCGGCTGCATGATGGTCTCAACGGTTTCTGGGTGAAGCACGCGAACCGGAATGTCTTGCGTAATAATCTTTTCGTGCTCTCTGCGTAATGTCGTCTCTAGGTGTTCTTGCTCAAAGATGTCATCGCCAAAGGGATCATCAGATGGCAGTTTCCCGGCGCCTGCCGTTGCGCCTGCACCAGATGCATGAGACGTGGTAGTTGTGATGGTCATGGAGAGGATGGGCAGGCCCTCTTTCTTGGTGAGGCGGAGAGAAGCGGAGAGGCTATTAAGGGCGGATCTGAGTGCGCGTTGGAGAGGTTGCAGGGGAAGTTCGAGGTTGATAGTGTTGTTGGATTCTGCGGATTGGATGTGATAGCCCTCGAAGATGAGGTCCATGGCCAAGGAGCTGTTGAATGTGCTTCTCTGTTAGTACCAGAAGGAGGACGAGGGTGAGATGAGCTCCAGGAAGGGCAATGGTACGCACGCCCAAACCTGTGATCCCATATCGGGGATGACGGTGAAGCGAGCTGTATCATCGCTGAGGCGGACCCAGGCGATCTTTTCTAACGAAGAGAGTGCTGCGGTGAGCTCTGGAGAGAATTAGTACCACTTCCTTCCATGAGGGCAGATATGTGATGAGGATGAGCTTACTCGCAAAGGTGCGTATGTTCTTCAGTTCTGTGCGGAAGCGCATGTTGGGAAGTTGCGTTGTGGTGTGAGTGAGTGAGTGAATGGATGGATGAGTGTAGTCACGCTGGTACGGTAAGGCAGGTGCGACTGCAAGGTGGGGGTTACGGCTTGGAAGGTGTGGGGAGCGCCTGCGGATTACTTACTTCAGTATGTACTTACACGCCACCGTCAAGCGAACGGGTTGAGGGAGCACAAGAGACTGTAAAGAAAGTACGTGACGAATTAGGAAGCCACCAATCCGGTGAGATGCAAAAAGCCTTCCCTGCTCGCCAGAGCCGAGCGCTGCTGTTGCTGTTGTTATTGTTCTTGTTGACGAATTATTATGCGGGAGGCAGACCAGGTTCTAACTCTTCGTTCTCGAGTCTCATGCCATAGTCACATATCATCAACTTTCGACACTCATTTCTTTCATTCCTTTCATTTTGGATCAAATTATCTGCCACTTTGTTCCCCAATCATCCAGAGTGCCACTGGAGCCTGCGTACCCTGCACATTAATCGCTATGAGCGGCCATATCCCACTCTTTCACTTGTCCCCCATCACTCTCGTACAATGGGGCGTGCAAAAGATCGCATCAAACGCTTGAGCAACAAATTCGGCCGCCATTTTTTCCAACGCACATTTCTAAACAGGCATGCTGCCTCTGCGGACTCACAAACACCTGCACCTAACAGAGAGCCCGTTGAAGAGGAGGAAGCCAGAAGTGGTTCTTCCACAGAGCGATTCAGCCAAGCCTCCACAATCTGCGCCACGCCGCCCAGACCAAGGTTGAGACTAGTCATATCAGATTCAACCGTGAGAGTGTCTAGAGACAGAGACAGTCAAGTTACGTTGACGCCCCGAACTCGGACCCCAGAGGCAACGACTAAGAGCGAGCAGCAAAATATCGAGAATACTCGGAGTCTGCGGCACCGGACTCCAGAAGACCATCCTGATGCCATTACACCAGCACCCCCGGCACGGCTGGACTCTGAAACCTCGGAGGCATCCACTGCAGTTTCTGACCTGGACTCTGAAGGGCGACCATCAAGCTGCCTTATATGCGGCAGGCTCTTTGCGAACATTGACGAAAAGCGAGCTTACCTCCCGTGTGGCCATTCCTTCAATCATGACTGTCTCTTTCGATGGATATCGAGCCCAAGCAGTACAGGAAGATGTCCACACGTAGACTGCATCACAACACGTCACGTCTGCGAACATTGGGTGATGCCCAGTGACTCCCCCCCCGACGAAGTGTTCAGCAACAGCTCGGTAGCGGTCTTGCCTTGGAAGTATGAATTCTGTACAAGTCGTAAGGCTATGCAGTCCGTCCGAATCGTAGACTACACAACTAGAAGAACTAGAAGACTGCATTATCTGCTGATGACCCGACCAACAATTCTTTTCATGCTTACCGTAAGGCCCCGACTGAGATATTTCTACATTCTTCATAAGATAGCCCAGAAGAACCTGGACAAGGGACAGAAGATCTGGTGGATGACTAGATGGAACACGTTTGGGAACACTAGACAGCGGTGGAGCTTGCGTCGCGTCATTAGGGGCAGTCAGGGCGATGCTGATTCTGCTGCGGATGAGCGGAAATAAATTTACGCATTTCGCGGGTCGAAATAACATAGTGGCATCGAATAGCCCAGCGAATTGATTTTACCACTGAGCTCTTCACAGAAACATAATCATATCGTGATGTGCCCAAGTCGTAATTCGTAATTTGTGCAACACTTATACTTGGAAATGCTAAATAAAAAAGTATAGATGCTGGAAGAGATGATCTTCACCTCCGAGATTGCTCGTCGTCACTGTCGTCCATGAACCCCTCTTCAAGACTGTAAGTCGTTAGTAGATGGCTCGAAAAGCATTCCAAATTGGCCTAGCACCTACTCTCTGCTTAACCGCCTTGTGCTGTCACGGACCGCAGACATGATGTGTCTGTTGATAGCATCCAAGGTGTCTGCGTCGAGGTGACCCAACTCCTCGCCGTCCTCTAGATAGTCATCGGCGGATGCATTATCCACGGCACCCCTATTCCTGCTCCATGTAGACGGTAACGTCCACCTCGAGAACTGAGGTATTACGCGATGTCGTAAGCCAGATGTGTGATTCGAAATAGTGTCGACAGGAAGATACTGGCTGTAGCGATTACGGTAGCGGCGCCAGATGGGCAGGACGGCGAATGTGAGGAACAAGAAGAGAATGAGAGATATGACGGCCGGGATGAAGATGGTCTGAGGCGCAAGAAGTTAGAGTTTTGGATTCAGTAAGTGACCTGCTGAAGATGGGTTCGCATCGATGCCTGGGGCAGAGTGAGTCGTGGGTGGTGGCGCTCACCTTGAGGAGGGATGCTAGTGGAGATGGAGTTGACATGGTTGCGATGGCTGGGGTTGCGATGGTCTCAAAGAATATGGGAAGAAATTATGCAGCTCGTGGTGTGGCTGGTCTGGTCTCGGGACGTTGATGGCCGCGATGGCGGCATCAGGCTTGGATGGTGGGCTTGGTGAGGTGGTGACGAGGCAGCACTTGACGAGGCGGTTTCACGAATGGACATGTCAGCCGTTGTCGCATGGAGCAGGATGCCGAGTTGATGCTAGCTAGCGAAGCAAGCAGGGGTGTTTTAGCATGCATGGTGACCCTCGCCGGCCGGGTCCTTTTCAATGGCCGCCCCGTCGACGGAAACAGCACAGTTGGACATGTTGTGGTTGAGCATTGCTATCCTCGCGTGTCTACTCCGTACCGAGCAGTCCGTGCCGAACTTGTTGAGAAGCATTAAAGGACCTTTTTAGAAGAATTACTAGTTTAATACTCTGTACGGAGTAGTTAGATCCAAATTGGAATTAGCCTTTCAGGTTGACTGCGCTGCAACCCTTGCCTGACTCTAGGCACAGCTGGCAGCTAACTAAGTTGGCACCGGTTGCATGTGATTTACACTGGTTGCAAGAGACATACGGGCAGTAACTAGAATGAGGCCATCACAAGTTGTTGACCCGAGGCGTTCTCCAACCTGTACTCTGTACTCCGTACGAATACGGGATTACGGGCGAAAGACTATCGACAAGCAGCTTGACAGCCGACATTTGTATTGTAATCCCTGGTGCCCAGCCAAGGTCTTGAGCGCCACGTCAGTTAAAGACTACGATAACCCGAAAAAGACAGTTTGTTGGACAGCACACTGCACATGCGGACGGTGTTTAGTACCAATGCGAAGGTTCCAAGCGGGGGACAGTTTAACTGAGCCATCGAGGTGGCATTAACTCCGCAAGAGATAATGCCTTAGCGACCAAAAACAAGAGGAAAAAAAAAATTTTTTTATGAAAAAAAAAAAAAAAAAAAGCATAATTATTATATAGCTTAGATAGCTTTTTAGGCAACAGATTTTATTAATAATAAGCTTTAATTACATCTGTGGTGGGCGTTCGAATTGAAAGGGTCAATTGGACAATGTGGACGAAATGGCTCAGTTAAACTGTCCCCTGCATGGGTTCCTGGCTAATGATTCTACTGACTAAGCCTGGACAAACCTTGTTGGACAAGCCTCGCTGGCATCACGGCATGGAGTCCGGTTTATTTAGGGGTCGTGTTTTAGCGGCTGGCCGGGCTAGCTGCACTCTATTATGCTTCCTGGCTTGCAGTTGTCATTCCGTAACTAGCCAGCTAGCCAGTTAGACAGCTTAGCCCCTGGTTTGGATATTTGCATCTTCCACTGCCGATAAATGAAGCGCCCGGTGGTTACGTGGCTTGGACAGGGACATGGAGGAGCGAGTGGTGTACTCCGTACCTCGTACATGAACCTGTTTGAGCATGATTGGTGGACCATAGAAGATGGGATGTAATGGCCTGGCAAGTCAAATGCAGGCTGTCACGCATCAGACTGATCTTCTTTCGTGCTGCCTCAGACTCGTGCGAGAATGGGGTTTGATCGACACGTTTGACGAAGGAGACACTCCCTGTTCTAGAGCCTCTCTCTTTGTGGGGTTGCATGCGGCCATGCGGGCGGAAAGGCTTGATGTGTTTTGCAGCATCTTGCGACATGGATGCCATGCACCAACTAGAATGTCCGGATGGGCATTGACGTGAGTTTGTCAAGTGTTCTTTTGCGTTTGGAGCCCATTTGTGTCGGTGTCGTGATGCCCGGCCAGGATGTGAGTCGAGGTCAATGTCAACAATGTCAATGTCAATGCCGATGGTTGATGCTCCAACCTGAGCATCGCACGCTGTTCTTCCGCTATTGGATCCCAGCCTATTTCGCCTGCTGTTCTTGCTTCAAAAGACTTTACTGTACTCCGTAGTTGTTCAATAATAGGACAACAGAAGAGGTATTATCGACGCGACCTGTTGACAGGCAACTAGCCGCTTCTAGCCAAACGCCATGTGCTCCCACCAGTTTTGCTCGTGCTCTCTCCTGATTGAGTCGTCTTCTCATGATAGCCAGCCAGACAAGCACCACACGGTAAGGCCGCTCAACGTACGGAGTACCGGGTACCAAGCTGGCGCTCCACCATGCCAATGCCCCTTGCTTGTCCCGCCCGCTCGACATCTTTCAGGGGCCTGCCACGGAACATCTCCGCATTCGAACCTATGCTGCTTGCTGCTTGAAACCAATATCCCAAACAAGCAGTTTGTTTCTGGCGCTGCTGGCCATTACCGAACATCATCTCGCAAAGACGACGACGCTGAGAGGCCACGCAAACTGAGCGGACACCCGCAATTCCAAGCAGAACTGCCAGCAGTTACCTGGCAATATCGCTTCTCTGCCCCCCGAATCCCCGCGATATCTTTTTTATCGATTACACCACACGCTACGGCCCCTATTTCCACACCTGGGAGTCGTCTGTGCTCTCCTCGCCGCACCGACATCTCTGAACCGACCCATGATTGTGATTACTGTATCTCACCATTTGCGCACTTTCTTGCCAGCGAAGCCGATCCAAGCCCGATAGGAACGGATAGAACTAACATTTGACTCCGCCTAAGCGTTGCGCCCGGTGACATAAGAGCTCCAACCACATTTGGCTCTGGGAGGTGTTTCAGCAAGAAGGCTCGGCTCAACGGTTTGCCCAACTACGACCTACAGCAGGGACCAAGGCGAAACCCCGATACATTCGGTGCACTCGACGACACCGGGCTATCCCCAGCCGTTTAAACCAAAGAGAAAAAAAAAGAGTGACTAAAATCGGCGGAGGCAGAACACTTTGCCGTTCCTTCCCTTGTCTTTGGATCGCTGGTAGGCCCTCACTACCTGTGACAAAGGGCTTCGGCTGGATCGTTCATCATGCGAACGGCCTTGGGCCACCACTTGTCCGGTTCTACGTGTCTCACCTAGGTAGCCCTTTGCTCCATCGTTGCCATCATCAACCGCAACCATGTCGTCCGCGGACAAGTCGAGGCAATCGTCTGGGGGCCGGTCCCTTTTCTCCAGAAGTAAGAACAAGGACAAAAGAACGACTGATACCGACCACCTCGACGCTGGCAGCGCCTTGAGCTTTCGCTCTTCACGACATAAGCGAGAGTCTTCCACCGTGTCTATCGACGTGCCCGCGTCTGTTGACCCTGGTATCAATATGATGGCCGGAGTGATGACATCAATCCCATACGACAATATGCCTCCAGGCTCGCGATCCCCGATCCCCGTCGATTACCTACCCAACTCCGACCAAACTCCCGCACGACGTGAACCTCTACCCCATCAGCTTAATAAGAATGCGGGAGACTTTCACCAGTATCCGTCGTTTGACCCCTCAGCCAGCCGACCCAGGGAGTCCAATATGACCATGGCGTCCACCGGCAGACAGGCGCAATACCAGCAGTGGGGCCCTCGCGGGAGCGTTGCCAGCACGGCCAACGGCTCGTCATATACTTCAAGAAACGATTCTTACTTAGGCGCCAATGGTGGCCGCAGCTCTGGTGACAACCTTAGCATATATTCAGGTAATGCCGGAAACCGAGACACTGGGGGGATGGCACGCTCATCGCAGCTAGCTTTACCAAGCGCATCGTCGCAGAGTTCGTACGGTTCACATCAATCACATCGAGAATCCAACCGGCTCACGAAATTTCCTGGATCGGGCGCCAACCACGACGGATTTTATTTCCCCAAACCGGACGACGACTATGTAATCGAACAAATGTTTCTACAGCTCATGCAGAAAAGAGGATGGCACAACCTGCCTGAACAAGCTCGACGACAAATGATGGCCTATCCACCGCAAAAAAAGTGGACTCTGCTTCATCAGGATCGCTTAACTGAATACCAAGGGGAACAAAAGAGACGACAAACGGCTCGAGCGAATCAGTATGCCGCCCCGGACATCACTACGTACTCTGATGAGGAAGGCACCCCAGAATGGTATGTCCGCAAGGTCATGGAGGACAAGCTTGACACCAAGGGAATGGGCAGTCTTGAGGTTAATCTCCGAACACAGCAGATTGGCTGGGTCAAACGATTTGTTGAGTGCCAGGGACAAGTTGCCTTGGTGACATTGCTGCTAAAGATAAATCGCAAGACGGCGGCCGGCCCCGTCCCGGAGAATACGAGGGTGGAAAAGAATCTCGACAAGGAATACGATATTATCAAATGTTTGAAGGCACTTATGAATAACAAGTTTGGCGCCGACGATGCCTTGATGCAACAAAAGGTATTGGTCGCTCTCGCCACATGTCTCATTTCGGCAAGAATTACTACAAGGAAACTGGTCAGCGAAATCTTGACTTTTCTTTGCACTTGGGGGAATAATGGTGATGGCCATGTCAAAGTTATACAAGCTCTGGACGAAGTCAAGGCTCAGTCGGGGGAAAATGGCAGATTCGACGCTTGGATGCGGCTGGTCGAGGTTACCGTGGATGGTCGTGGCAAGATGGGCAGTCTTGTCGGAGCCAGTGAGGAACTTCGAACCGGCGGTATTGGTATGGAGAATCTGCTGATGGAATACGCTGTCACGACCATGATACTCGTAAACATGGTGGTGGATGCTCCGGAGAGTGATCTTCAGCTGCGAGTGCATATTCGAGCTCAATTTACGGCATGCGGTATCAAGCGCATCTTGACCAAGATGGAAGGTTTCCAGTATGACCTTCTTGATAAACAAATTGATCGATTTCGTACAAATGAGGCTATCGACTACGAAGATATGCTCGAAAGGGAAAATAGCAGCATCAAGGACAGCATCGAGGGCGATGTGAAGGATCTCAGTGACCCCGGGCAGATTGCCGATGCCATTTCACAGCGGATCAATGGTAGCAAGGCGCAAGATTACTTTGTTTCAGCATTGCAACACCTCATGCTCATCCGCGCCCAGGATGGTGAAGAGCGTCTGCGCATGTTCCAGCTGGTTGACTCCATGCTGAGCTACGTGGCCATGGACAGGCGCTTGCCAAATATGGACCTTAAACAAAGCCTCAACTTCACCGTTCAGAGTCTTTTAGACAAACTGCACACCGACTCAGAGGCGCGACAGGCTCAAGATGAATCTCTTGAGTCGCGGCAAATTGCGGAAGCTGCTATGGCGGAGCGTGATGAGATGCGAGCTCGACTTGAACTAGGAGCGGATGGTCTCGTGAAAAAGATGCAGAAGCAGCTTGACGAACAAGCTCGGTTTATCGAAGCCCAAAAGAGGCAAGCGGACGGACTCAAAGCTGAGATTGGCGGTCTGCAGACCATCCGCGCCAAGGAAGCCCAGAGAAATGAATTGGAGACGAGAGAGCTGTACTTGATGTTAAGGGATGCGCAGGATATTGCGGCGTCCAATGCTGTTAAGGGCAACAAGCCAGGGGAACCCAAGACAAACGAAACCGCTGCTCAAATGCAAGGCATTCTGGACCGAGAGAGACTTATGGAGCGTCTACAGATGCAATTGGAGCGCCAAAAGACACAGTACAAACTTGAAGGTCGTGTTTGGGGTGAGGCTGGCGGCCCATCCGACCGCTTGCGCGCTTTGCGTGAGGAAATGGACAGCGATAACCTGGAGTCCCCGGCTGGTAGCGGAACACCACCTCGGGACCTCACCAACAGTGTGTTGGGTAGTATCAATCGCCAGACCAGGATTGCTCGCAAGCCCCTTCATTCAGACAAGAACGCTGAGGACGATGTTATTGAGGAGAGTGAAGATGCTGAAGGCGAAGAAGGGGTCATTTTCGAGCGCCCTCGTATCGTCGAGATGAAGAGACCGATCATTGATTCCAAACAGCAAGCAGGCCTGATGAACGAGCTTGTCTCCAAGGTCAGGAGACACGACGGGAGCGATCCAGAAGATGCTGATGGAATACCGCCAGCAGCACACTCCGAATTGGAGACTTCGACCGCCAGCGGTGAATTATCCAAGCCCGAAGGAGGTGCCGCTCTAACACCACCACCACCACCACCGCCGCCGCCGCCTCCTCCTATGCCCGGCCAAGTCACCGGCGCTCCTCCTCCTCCTCCTCCTCCTCCTCCTCCTCCACCGCCACCAATGCCAGGTCAGATTCCTGGCGGTCCGCCTCCTCCTCCGCCTCCTCCACCTATGCCCGGTTCTATACCTGGATCTGCCTCTGCCGGATCCATGCCACCACCGCCTCCTCCCATGCCTGGTGCGATGCCATCAGGCCACTTCTTACCGCAGAAGCCGACCTTCACGACAACGACAGGCATTGGTTTCCCCATGGCACGGCCCAAGAAGAAGCTCAAGGCGTTGCATTGGGAAAAGGTTGACACACCCGAGACCAGTCACTGGGCCGCTCATGCCCCGTCTGCTGAGGAGAGAGAAGAAAAGTATAATGAACTCAGCCGCAAGGGTATCTTGGACGAAGTTGAGAAACTCTTCATGGCCAAGGAAATTAAGCAACTGGGTGTTGGAATTGCCAAGAAGGGTGACAAGAAGCAGATTATATCTGCCGATCTGCGCAAGGCATATGGTATGTACCACGTGAACGAGCAAATCTGTTTTTGGCCAGGCTCTTTGCTAATCCTGACGTACTCGTAGAAATCGCATTTGCCAAGTTTTCGCAACATTCTGTGGAGAAGATTGTCCAGATGATTATTCATTGCGACCCACAAGTGCTGGACAATCAAGTCGTCATGGAGTTCTTGCAAAAGGATGATTTATGCAATATTTCCGACAATGTGTCTAAGCAGATGGCACCGTACAGCCGTGACTTGACAGGCCCTGATGCCAAGAGCCAAAGTCGAGAGCAAGATCCTACAGAATTGACAAGACAGGACCAAATCTATTTGCACACAGCGTTTGAGCTGCACCACTATTGGAAAAGCCGTATAAGAGCCTTGTGGCTTACAAAGAACTTCGAGGTCGAATACGAGGAGCTCAATGTCAAGATAAACCAAGTAGTGACTGTTTCAGAGAGTCTGCGCGACTCGGTATCACTCATGAATGTCCTTGGCCTTATTTTGGATATCGGTAACTATATGAACGATGCCAACAAGCAAGCTCGCGGTTTCAAGCTCAGCTCTCTTGCACGGTTGGGCATGGTGAAAGATGACAAGAACGAGTCGTCTCTGGCGGACTTGGTGGAGCGCATCGTCCGAAATCAATACCCAGAGTGGGAAGGATTTGCCAATGACATTGCAAGCGTTTTTACGGTGCAAAAGGTCAATGTTGAGCAACTTCAGGCGGATGCCAGAAAGTACATTGATACCATTCGAAATGTGCAAATGTCGCTGGATTCTGGTAACCTGAGCGATCCAAAGACGTTCCACCCTGAAGATCGTGTTAGCCCAATTGTCCAGAGATGTATGAAGGACGCTCGCCGCAAGGCGGAGCAGATGGAGCTGTATCTCGATGAAATGATGAAGACCTACAAGGATATCATGGTGTTTTATGGGGAAGACCCTACTGATGAGAACGCCCGACGAGATTTCTTCGCCAAGCTTGCTAGTTTCTTGAATGAGTGGAAGAAGTCTAAGGAGAAGAATGTCCAATTGGAGGAAATGAAGAGGCGCAATGAAGCATCCATGAAGCGCAAGCATCAGGCACAGAAGGGTGTTGCTGCCGCCGCGCTAGGAGAGGGGAGTGCTTCACCAACGAGCACCGGTGCCATGGATTCGTTATTGGAGAAGCTCCGAGCAGCTGCACCGCAGGCACGAGACCAGAGAGATAGACGCCGTCGCGCCAGGCTCAAAGAC
Organism: Conoideocrella luteorostrata; assembly: GCA_032433595.1. Taxonomy (NCBI): domain Eukaryota; kingdom Fungi; phylum Ascomycota; class Sordariomycetes; order Hypocreales; family Clavicipitaceae; genus Conoideocrella; species Conoideocrella luteorostrata. The sequence continues at coordinate 24,669 of JASWJB010000151.1, forward strand.
AAACATCAGGTGCGCGTAGCCTCTGGCCAGAAAATTCCCGACCTCAACGAGATACCCGAAGCAGAGGCCGGCTTGCAGGACAGAGACAAAACGATTGAGGAGGAGGGTTCCTCGGCAGCAAGCCCGGGATTGAGCTCTCCACGAGACGGTGAAGACGACGTCGCTGACAGGGCGGCTGCATTGCTGCAAGGTATGCGAGGTCATGGGGAAGAGGATGCAGACAAACGAGAAAGCTTGCGACAAGCAAGGAGACAGACGGCAGAGGAAGAGCGCCGACTAAGAAGACGGAAGAGAGAAAAGGCCGGAACCAGTTTAGCTGCCAGTGAACCCAAGGATGAGGCAGCTGTGGCTGGCGATAATTTAATATCGGCCGAGGTTCCAGCAATGGTTGAAGAAGAGGCGGAGCAGTCACAAGACAAGGAAGATGGTGATAATAAGGAGCACAGGCAGGACGAGGACATGGGGTAGACGTTGACTGGACAGGTAGGAACTGCATATAGCGCCCGTACGTAATGTTTATACTTTAGCACGACTATGCCAAGTCAAAAGAGTTGCTCAGATTAACCTATGTGACAAACTCCACCCACATAAATATATACAAAACATGCTGGAAACATGAAATACAAATAAAACCACGGAAAAATGGACATGAGACTAGAAATCATCTATCCTTTAATCATCATCTTAGCCATACAATCCCTGAACGCCAAATTAACCCGCCTAAATATATATATATATATATGCTTACTGCCATGGTACAGTACACCTTTCAAGCGAATCCGCCGCCTCTCATCTCCCTGGACTCAATGGCCTATTGAAGCCACCCTGCCGATTCATATACTGCCTGTATTCCGTCTTCTTCTCCTTCCTCACGGCACTGGCGTTATTTCCAGCCACCTTCTTCCCCTTTGTTGTATTGAAACCCCCAAAACCCATCATGGCTTGCATGGCTGCCATGTCGTCGTCGTCGTCGTCGTCGCCATGTGCACCACTGTCCTCGCCGATGCTATTCGTCATGGGTGTGTCAGGGCCTCTTGATTCGTGCGATGGTGACGGAGGACTACGTCGCCGAGCTGTAGATTGTTTTTGATTGGCATCCGAACGGGAGCGAGTTGGTAGAGAGGAGGGAGGCGGGCTGACGCTCCTGGGGGATGCGGAGCGACGAAAATCGGCATCTCTGTCATCGTAGCGGCGATCCCTATTTGTTTCATAGCCGCGGCCACGGCCACGGCCCCGACCCCGACCCTGATCACGATCACGGTCACGATCACGATCACGATTTCGGTGCCCGCCGTGGTCTCTTTGTCTTCTGTCGGGAGATCTGGAGCGGTTGTTGAGTCGTCTGTCGCGATCTTGCTCACGGGAGCGGGAGCGATACCGTGGACGGTCGTTGTCCCTGTCGCGGGGGCGGTTCGAGCGGTCTGAGTCGTTCCACATTTGGCGGGAGTCTGGGCGACGGGACCGTCGGTCGCTCATTTTGAAGGGGTGGGGGGGTGATGCGAGATGCTTTTAATGATTGCGTGTAGGGGAAGCTACAGAGTTACTGGTGTTGAGTGGAAAGCATGGAGAATGTGGTATCAGGCTGAAGGTCAAAGAATTCAAAGTAATGAGCGTTTCAAGTGGAGACTATCTAACTAACTGCAGAGCAAGGCTGGGGGGGGGGGGGGGGGGTGGGCGTGGGTGTGCGGCAGACAGAGACAGACCAGGCGGCCAGCCGTTGCTTGCTGCTGTGGCAAGTGGCCGCTGCCCTTGGATCGATCCCCTGGATTGCCGAGGACACGCCCCAAGCTCAACCAGGCACAGTGGGAGTGGGGAGGGGGTGAATGCTGCGACTACGTCAGCCTTGCATGTCCCGCACCCTCCAATTCACTCCTAACGTGGCCTCAGGAGGCCTGTTTACAACCAGCACCTCGTCGGTGAACCGGCAAACTTGACATCTCGTAAAGCTTTCCTAACCTCATGAGTATTGAGCCGGCTGCAATACTTTGACGCAATGGCCGGATTCGCTCAATTGCTAACGGCAGCGGTCCTGGCCACTACTGGCGCAACTGCGACTGGCGATGCGTCGGTCCTTACCAGCGAAATCGGTCGTCAGAACAACCAAAGCTTACTATGGGGTCCTTACAAACCTAACTTGTATTTTGGCGTGCGACCCAGACTGCCGCAGAGCTTGTGGACGGGTTTGATGTGGGGGAGAATGGAAGGATACAATGACGTTAAAGATGGTAAGGCAAAATACTGAAGAAAGTGAATAAGGCAACGGTTTCTGACAGCGAGCTCAGGCTTGCGATACACCTGCGAGCAAGGCGAAGATATTCACGGCTATGGTTGGGATGAGTACGATGCACGAACCGGTGGCGTTCAGACGATCCACGATGAAGGAAACAAGATTGATATTACTACGTCGTTCGTAAAATTTCCGGGGGGAGCCCACGGCGGCAGCTGGGCAGCTCGCATCAAGGGCCAGCCACATGAGAATGCGCCAAAGAATAGCAAGACTGCAGTGTATTACTATCTTGCGCATGAGGGTTCCGGCCTTCTCGAGCCTAATGGCGAAGGAACCGAACTCGGATTCAAGGGCGATATTTTCTTTACTGGCCAGTCAGAGTCGTTGGGGGAGTACAAGCTTGTTTTCGCCGAGGGCAAGGGCAACTACCCCAGCAGCCAGCATGAGATATCCAGCAAGCGACCTGGCGATGTGACGCTGGTCAGCAGTGGCAACTTTACCGACGACGTCATTTGGCAGGCAAAGCCTTTACTGTTCCAGCAAATGCAGGCGGCTGCTGTGGTTGTGCAAGACGAGTATGGTCTGGAGAACCCTCCCCCCGCGTGGCAGGTGTATCGTATGCCGCACCAACCTGGCAAGGGCAACTCACAAATCATACAAAGAACATACGAAGGTCCTTTTGAGTTTGACGTCATTTTCTCGTCAGGTTCGGCTGGGAAGGAATTGACCACAAAGGACGTCACAAAAGCTATTGAAACAACCGCTAGCTCGTTCTCTGAACGGTTTGCAAACATTTTCGATCTCAAGGCGCCGTTCACAGCAGACAAGTATCAACAGTTTGGGAAGAGCATGTTCTCGAACCTGCTTGGAGGCGTGGGATACTTTCACGGCCGACAGCTGATAGATCGATCATATGCGTCGGAGTATGACGAGGAGAGCGAAAGCTTTTGGCAAGAGGCGGCCGCGGCCAGGGAACGTAAGCAGCAACAACTCGAGGGCCCTTACGAACTATTCACTAGCGTGCCGTCCCGTCCGTTCTTTCCACGGGGGTTCCTTTGGGACGAGGGCTTCCACCTCGCTCCCATTGCTGACTGGGACATTGACCTAACGCTAGATATCATTAAGAGCTGGTATAACACCATGGATGATGACGGCTGGATTCCGCGAGAGCAGATCCTCGGCCCCGAAGCTCGTACCAAGGTCCCCGAAGAGTTTCAGGTTCAGTACCCACACTATGCTAATCCTCCCACACTGTTCCTCGTCATGGAAGACTTCATGGAACGTCTCCGCAAGACCAATGGCACCCAGCCTTCTGGTAAAGAGAGCCTGTCCCAAGGTCACCGTAGCCCGTTACACACGGCGCATCTGGATAATTATGAACTGGGAAGAGACTACCTGCGGAAGATGTATCCTCTCCTACGACGGCAATACGACTGGTTCCGCAAGACGCAGCGCGGAGATATCAAGGGGTATGATCGGGAGGCGTATTCGTCAAAAGAAGGCTACCGGTGGCGAGGAAGAACTGAGACACACATTCTTACCAGCGGTCTTGACGACTACCCTCGCCCCCAGCCACCTCACCCGGGTGAGCTGCACGTAGATCTCATGTCGTGGGTAGGACTGATGACGAAGTCGTTGAAGAACATTGCAGATGCTCTTGGGCTAGAGGAAGATGTCGCCGAGCTTGGCAAGAGTCTCGATGCCATCGAGCACAACCTCAACGACCTTCACTGGTCGGAGAAGGATGGATGCTACTGTGACGCCACTATCGATGCCTTCGAGGAGCATCAGCTAGTTTGCCACAAGGGCTATGTGTCCCTGTTCCCGTTCATGGTTGGCCTGCTCAAGCCGAACGACCCAAAAGTCGGTAAGACGCTTGATCTCATTGCCGACGAGGAGCAGCTCTGGAGCCCCCACGGCATCCGCAGTCTCAGCAAGCAGGACGAACACTATGGAACCGGCGAGAACTACTGGCGCAGCCCAGTCTGGATGCCTATGAACTACATGGTAGTCAAGCAGCTGCAGGTAAGACTTACTGGGCAAGATGACAACTCGGATATAGGCGTCGCCGGCTAACTGGAAAAAAAAAAAATTTACAGACTCTCGGTAAGCAAGAAGGGCCATACCGAAACAAGGCGCGGGACGTGTACACAAAGTTGCGTACGAATCTCGTCGAAACTGTCTACACGAGCTGGAAAGAGACAGGATTCGCGTGGGAGCAGTACAATCCTGAGACCGGAGCTGGGCAGCGAACGCAACACTTTACGGGCTGGACGAGTTTAGTAGTCAAGATTATGGCCATGGAAGATTTCTCGGCGCATTCCAGGGACGAGCTATAAATGATCAATCTTGTTGGGGGGGAGGGATAGGAGGAAAAATAGGCATCTTTAGACGAGAGTACAGCCAGCGTAGGTTGCAGTGAGATAATGAACAAGGGGGGGTTGGTCAACAAGATTGACCAGGTTTGACAAAACCCGGAGCAACACGCCTGATTTGTTCCTTTGCCGAGCCGCCATGTATTCGTAATAAGAACCGGTACCAGCACAGAGCACCAGTACCACATCAATTGTGACAGTCTTTTTGGGGGCGGCGCACCAGAAACCTCCACCAATTGCTGACACAACCCCGGCTCGTCGCCAAGACAAAGCCAGGCACCCACCCATCCTTCCCATCCACGTTGTCATCTGGAATCATCTCGAGTCATCTGGAAATATCGCCCTGCCATGCCAACCTCGAATTGGGGGTAACTGGTCCGAAGCACAGCACCCAGGGGGTTTGCCTCGCGTGGCATGCACTGTAACGCGGCAACATGGCCCCCCTCCCCCATCAACCCCCCGGCCTGGCCGATATGAATAAGGGCTGCAGTTCATCGAGCTGACAGGTTCAGGATGTCTCGGGATCTTGATGCCACGTTTTGTGTAACTTTGCTGACTTGACGAGCGAGTCACCCTCTCAGCCTCTGAGCAAAGGAGTTTTTGCGCTCGTTCATTTCGGGCCGTTCGTTTATTAAGTTGCATGTTGCATGCCGGACGATGCAAGCCACTGCTCCACGGAGTAATACAACAACGGCGGCGCTCGCGTGGTTGGGTTTCCGGGTTCCCGAGTCTCCGGCAGGGTCCCCGGCCTCCCCTACAGCCTCCCCTACCAGCAGTTAGTCAGCTAGTTAGTTAGTTGCTCCCAGGGTTACGCGTTTCCGCATTTCCCGCCGCATTAACGGCTCTTGTTTCGAATCGAGCCAACTGCGTCTGTATCTAGTGTGGTAATATTTATATTACTGCCGGAAGAAACCAGGAAACACGCCTGTGTGGTTCGTTTAGGGTCCGCAATTCCCGGGGATTCGGGCCAGGGCGGGCTGCCAGCCAGTTGACTAGTTAGCTTGATTCTATTTTGGTCGGGGGCGCAGTTGCCGTTGCAGGTATCGTCGCAGTGGCAGTTTGGCGGCCATGGGACATGGGACCAGGGACCACAAGGGCTGATGTTATTTGGTTCCGGGCACTCTCGCTATGCAGGCACGCCGCACACCGCACACCGCACGCCGCACACGCGCAAGGCACAAGGCACGGGACACGGGGCACAAGGCGTATTGCGGATGACGGTTATCGGCAGCGATGCTATACGACAGCGCCATGGACCTGCGGACGTGGACCACGGAGCGGGACGGGTGTTGAGGTTGGACGTGAGCAAGGACGACGTGACGTGTGATAAATTTACTTGAAACTGCCGAGTATGTCAGCAAAAAAGCAATATTTTCCTTTCGATTTTAGGAAGTATCCGGAAAATGCAACGTAGTTCGAGAATGAAGCGCAGCGCCTTGCATGGCGACCAGTGATGCCCGGAAATGATGGCTGGAAACGGCATGACGGAGCGCCGCGCTGCGACTCGGTCATATTGGTGATACGCAAGCAGGGCAAGCAGGGCTGGGCATTGCTGGCAGCAGCCGTGGGAGGCGAAAAGCCAATGCCAGTGCCAAGTGCCAATGCTGGCGCAATGGTAGCGAATGGGGGACACAGACTGGCTCTATGGAGCTAGATGTGAGATTGGGGCGGCAGGCTGACACTGGCAGCGGCGTCGGCAGGTGCAACCAGCAGCATCAGAGACTCAGAGACGCAGAGACGCAGAGACGCAGCAGCAGCAGTACTCCGTAAAGCACGGTGAGATAAGCAGACGCAATGACCATGACTGACCACGCACAACACCCACCCAGTCAGTGTACGTGAGCCCGCGGGTTTCCCCTGGGGCGACCAACATTCGGGTTTTGGGGGCCGAGGGGCGGCCAGGACGACCATTTTGGGCTCAGCCCTACGGGTGACTAATATAGCCGTTTCGGCAAAGACGGTCTGGCGGTGCAGGTGAGGATGATGACGGTGAGCGGGCCGTCCAACTGGTGGAATGTTCTACGAACAGGGGCGTGGTGGGTGGATGATGGATGGATGGATGGATGGATGGCAGGATGAGTCTTGCTTAGGCTATCTCGCTAACTAGGCTGCTGCCAGGAAGGAAAAGAGGACGCTTTGCTTTGCTTTGCTTTGCTTTGCTACGCTTTGGGGGCCGCAGGATTTTGGGGGTTCTGGTTCGTTCGTTGGTTCGCGGTGAGATGAGGCAGACAGCGATGCCTGGCGATGACTGGCGATGCCTGGCGATGGCGCAGCTGGCATATATAAATACGTTGACGATCTTTTCTTTTTTTTTCTTTTTTTTAGGAGACACTATTATCTGAGACAACACAAGACACTGGACAATCTGTACCATCAAAGACATTCTCCTGCTACTTCTTCTTCCAGCGCAAGCAACACTCGTCACCTGCTTACACCGCAACCGCACACTGCCACACCACACGTCAGAACCACAATCCTCCAAGCACACCTTGAAAAATCACACGCAAACCTGTTCCTAAGGAAAAACAAAAAAACAAAAACCAACAACCAACAACCGCAAATCATTTGCAATGGCCTCATCCCTCAACTACGACGAGCTCGTCAACTCCGGCCGCTCAGGCTACAACATTGTCAGTGGCGCACCCGGCACACAGCCCGCCGATGACAAGGATCGTCGTTGAAGAAAGCAACCCCCCCTCCTTTTCCATCGGCTGGGTTTTGGTTTCGCCACGTGTGGCAACTCTGTACAACATACAACAACATGTAGCATACAGCATACAGCATAACAACTTTTCCTTTCTTGTCAATACACACCACACCGCCTCTGTCATTGTTCAACAAGCATGCCAGGCGGCTGGTGATCTCAATGCATTAGAATGGCGCATCAATTAAAAAAAAAATAGACTCGGTTGCGGCCCGCCTGAGGGCCTGGGGACTTAGACGGAGGATCAACACACCTGGGGAATTTTACATTGGGCATGGGTCATGGGACATTATAGGGTTTTCCCCCGCGGGACATTATAGACATTGTGGGATGAAGATGGTGGATACGGGGAATGGGCGCTTTTTTTACTTTCTTGTGTTGATATTTTCATGTCATTCCTTTGTGTCTTTCGTTCCTCTCTCATTTGCACTCACACACACACACTCTCTCTAACCTTATTATAGAAGGATTTATATTACATCGTGTTGTGCACATACACGAGCACTCCAACACTTGCTTGATCCTGACTTGGCTTGCCTTTTACATCGTGACTGCCGCCGGGTACGCTTACGGCGTACAGAAAGACCAGCATGGATTTATTTGCCCACACAAAACCTGGGCTCGTCAGCATGCGATCAACATAGAATATTCCTCCGGGAAACACGGGGGGAGGGAAGGGGGGACCTACTTTTCAAACACCACCCCCAGCACATCCTCTACATCCCCTGCCTCGCCCTTGCCCGTGATCCGCGCCAAGCAATTGGCCGCGTACCTCAAATACTCAGCCGCCAGAACAGTGTCAGCATCGACCCCTTCCCCTGCTGGCTGAGCCTCGTCCATAAAGTCCTCTAGATGATGCCGGCATTTCGCGAGCAACTGCCGCTGCCGTTCCGTCACGCCCAGCAGGTCCCGCATTTCCGGGGGCACGTCTGTCATTCCGGAAAAGCAAGCAACCAGTGCGTCCACGACGTCCTGTATGCCGTTTTCGCCGGCTGCGATGTCTGCTCTGCAGGAGGTGCAGACCGGTGAGGACGCAGCGAGCTCGGGATACTCGCTGCGAACGAGTTGGCGGAACTGTTGGAGCAGGCTGGAAAAGGTTTCGTCGTCAACTGCATCGCGTTTGTTGATCACCACCAGGGCCGCCTGTGCATTTGTGGCGAGGGCCAGCGTTTCTTTGTCAAAGTGAATGAAAGCTTCTCCGGAAGGATTGCTCTCCACGGACGCCAGGACAACCACAATATCCGACTCCTGGGCCTTTTTCCTGGCCCTTCGGATGCCTTCCTCTTCGACGGCACCGATGTCCTCATCTTCGGCCCCGCTCCTGGATCGAAAGCCGGCTGTGTCGGCAAACGAGCACAGATATCCGCGGATGTCAAGGCTTGCCTCCACGAGATCCCTTGTCGTGCCGGCCTCGCTGGAAACGATGGACGCCTCGCGCCCGACAATGATATTCATGAGCGAGCTCTTCCCCACGTTTGGCGGGCCCACCAGCGCAACGCGGATGCCGTTTCGGAGCAGTTCGCTCCTCTGCCCTCCCATCTCGTGAAGGTGAATCCCCTCAAGGATCTTGGCTATCTGCCGCGCTACATTCTGCAGCAGCTCCGACTGCGACTCATCGAAGTGCTGGTCTTCCGAGAAGTCGATAAGCGCCTCGATTTCACCCCGTGCTTGGAGGAGTTGCTCTCTCCAGTCCTCGTAGGTCCGGCCCAGCGCTCCGGAGTTCCCGCGCACGGCTGCCCGGCGCTGCTGCTCGGTCTCGGCGTCAAGTGTGTCGCTTAGCGACTCGATTTGCGCGAGGTCTAGACGGTTGTGTATGAAGGCGCGCTTGGTGAACTCGCCGGGCTCGGCGTAGCGGGTTCGCGTGGTGGTTTGGCACTTGGGTATGGCGCTGAGGACAGCCTTGACGGTGGCTGGGCCGCCGTGGACGTGGAGTTCCAGCACGTCCTCGCCGGTAACGGTTTTGGGGGACGGAAAGTACAGGATGAGGGCATCGGAGTCCAGAACGTTGGCCTCAGGGCTACAGTCCGGGTGCAAGAGTGTGCGTACGGTGGCACGTCTGGGTTGGGGGGTAGATGCATTGGGACACAATGCCTGATAGATCTGTGATTTTGGTCAGTTGCGTTTCATGTACTTGGTGACGTTGGGACGTTGTACCTGGAGACACGACGGACCAGATATGCGGATTACCGCAATGCCGGCTCGCCCTTGGGCTGTGGACAGGGCATATATGGTGTCTCCAATAGCTGGGAAGCTCGCTGGGCCATGGCCTTGGCGATAGGTGGCGCTACGGGTGAGAGGTTGGAGGAATTGCGCACACGCACGTTGGTTACTGCTTCGCCCACACCATGGCAAAGCGCAAGTCAGTCTGTATGGCCTGATACGTATGCCCCTGCTAAGCAAGCTACGTTTGAGCATCGGCGTTGCGCAGGTTAATCAGCGAGAACGAGTGAGATGTGTTGTGAAGCGTGAGCCGACAACGAAAAGTAGATGAAGATGCTGGTGAGGTTTCGTCTGGAACTTGATTGTATAGGGGCTGTAAGAGCTGTGGTGGGGCTTCAGACGTAGTGGATGGATGTTGATGACCTGTGGGTTCCCTGTCCTCTGGGGGTCAGTGGATGGATAGGTGCAATTCGTGCTTATGACTATGCCAAGCCAGCCAACCAGCCAGCCAGGTGTCGACTAGATGAGACGGACTTTCTTTTATTTGCAACGTTTAATTTCAATCATTTTCATTTCATTTTCATTTCCATAGTGTGTTGAACACAGCCTGCTCATGTTGACTCCTGTTTTCAATATTCATCTTCCCGGGTAAGCCACCAGCCTAGTTACTCTGTTCACGATTTAGCCCCGGAAGAAGTTTCCCAGGAATCGGCCAGCTTTTCACCTCCCTCACGAGAAATGGAGCTGTAATAGCTGGCACGTACTCCCCTGATATTTCTATGCCCAAGCAGACGAGACCGGTGTTCTGGTAATTCAGCAGGACTGGCCCGGCCCCGCTCCAGCTAGGTAATGTCCGCTCTTGACGCCCAGGTAGGCGTATGAGGGCCAGTCGAGAGGAAATGAGACGTTGCAAGTTGTCACTGACGGAAAGGATATGGAGTTTTGCAGAGCCCAAACAAAAGTTTTAAAGATATCCTTTCTGCTTGATGAGTCTATGCAAGCTTGTGAGAAAAAGATGCGTGACCTTAGCTTTGTGAGAGCGGAGGGGGTTGTCGCTAGGGCAGCTTAGAGAGGTTCTAACGTTTGTGTTTGCAAACAATAAAAAAAAAGGAAACGAAAAAAAAAGTAACCAGCAAAGAGATGCCTCACGAGCGAATTTAGACAACGGTAAACTATCGCTCTGTCATTGAAGGGCTTCCAAAACGTGCCACGAAGTAGTCGGATGGCGGCTTTCATCAATTGATAGGGTAGCAGTGGCAGTATTGGCCGAGTCGGGAAGAGGGAAGAAACACCTGCAGGCTCTGGGACTAACATGCCCCGTCCAGCTTACGCCATTTGAGGATGCAATCTTGGAAAATCCCATGGACTGGCACTGACAGCAAGAGTAATTGGTATTATCAACCGTTGGAAGTGTGTCCAATGGGGAAGTATTGTGGCGGCGCGGCTGCATTAAATGCCGTAAATGCACCACTCTGCGCAGCAACTTCGTGATGACACTCATGGTCTACGATTGAGGCGCCTTGCTTATTTATAAATGAATGTCCCATTCCCATTTCCCGTAAATGTAATTAATGGCGAGTGTTCGTGCCCACTGCTAGCTACTGCTTGACAAGAGGACACATGAAAGAGGCAGGCGGTGAGACGGGGTATCCACGGAATCCACACCAGCCGCCGTGACAGCTTGTGCGACGACGACGAAGCTTGGGTTGCCTGGCCTGCATCAACACCTACCTACTACCAGCACCCCATTCAACGCTCGGCTTTCTCGATCAGTTGCATCCTCCATAAACCCACACTCACTCTCCCAGTGCAACAGATCGAGTATTCCCAGCTAGCCCATCATGTTCAGAAACAACTACGATAACGATTCAGTCACATTGTACGCACGCGCCGCCCATGTCCCCTCCCTCCAGCTTTCCCACTCCGCATATCCTCCCGAAGACCGCTTACTGACAAAACACTGCCCATCAGCTCGCCGCAAGGCCGGATATTCCAAATTGAATATGCCGCCGAGGCAGTAAAGCAAGGATCCGTCGTTGTCGGCATCGTCAGCAAAACCCACGCCGTGCTATGTGCTGTCAAGGCAAGTTCGCCAGCTTTGTTTCCATGCCATGGGGCTCTGGTTTGGTCTCGAGACAAAAACACTAACCAGCCGTCCTTAGAGAAACGCCGAGGAACTGTCATCTTACCAAAAGAAGCTGTTCTCTATTGATGAACATGCTGGCATTGCCATCGCCGGCCTCACCTCCGATGCCCGCGTCCTGTCCAACTTTATGAAGCAGCAATGTCTCGGCCACCGCCTCACGTACGACCGCGCCATCCCCCTCCGCTCCCTTGTCGATATGATTGGCGAAAAGGCCCAGATAAACACGCAGGTATATGGTAAACGACCATACGGTGTGGGCCTGTTGGTTGCGGGCGTGGACGAGAAGGGTCCCCACCTGTTTGAGTTCCAGCCCTCAGGTATGACGGAGGAGATGACAGCGTTTGCTATCGGTGCCCGTAGCCAGATGGCTAGGACGTACTTGGAGCGCAATGTGGATGCCTTTGCGAAGTGCTCAAGGGAGGAGCTCGTTGAGCATGGCCTCAAGGCTCTGCGGGAGAGCTTGGTTCTAGACAAGGAGTTGACGGTTGAGAACACGTCAGTTGGGTTGGTTGGTGTGCAGGGTGAAGGGAAGAAGGAATTCGAGCCTTTCAAGCTGTACGAAGAATTTGAGGTGAAGCAATGGCTTGATCGTGTTGACGAGAGCTCAGGAGGCGGGCAGGCAGAGGAGGGTATGGATGTTGACAGCTAGATCTAATTGCATGGAAGCTTTGATGGAGGACGGAAGGAGCAGAGGGTGCTAGATCATGTACAATTACGAGTTATACGCTGCTAGTGTTAGCACATTACGGTCTCAACACGAGCACCGAAAAGATTCAGACAATATTCCCTCCGACCATATTTCACTGCCCCTGTGAATGTGAAATGATTATCCCATGTTGATGCGGAGTCTATCTGTAGTAAGGTCTAATTCCTGACACCTCGCATGCGACCGAAACAAAACGCAACGCCGGCATGAGAAAACCAAAAACATCCAGTCATAACTCAGTCTACATGATCTATATGACATTTATGATGTGTACGGAGTACCATTTCCCCGTCTATTATTGCTTGCCCCACTGAAGTTTGAATGTAGCCTCAGAGACTTTATAATGCCGCAACGCCTTGACAGCGCCCTCTGCATCCTTTGCCGACACGACAATTCTTTCATTTCCAGGCTTCACAAAGCCCTGCTCTGAAGACTTTTCGACCCACTGCAAAATGCCGTCCCAGTACCCCTCGATATTGAGAAAACAGATACCCTTGTCATGGATGCCCAGCTGATTCCATGTAATTACCTCAAACATTTCCTCCATGGTTCCGTATCCACCGCTCAAGCCGATAAAGCCGCTGCCAGGACCGCCGCTGAATACTTCCTCGGCCATGAGCTTCTTGCGGGTGTGCATGTCCTTGACGACGGTGGTTCGGCCGTACACCGACTCGGTAGGGACAACTTGGTCGTTATGATTGACCGTCTGGTAGGTGCCGTCCCGCTCGTATCTGACCAGAGCTTCGGGAATGATGCCGTGGACGGAGTTGGGCCCATTGATGGAACAGACCGTCTTGGCGACCTCGCCCATGAGTCCTACGGTGCCGCCGCCATAGACTGCATGACCTCGTGTCAGTGGCAGGGTCTGGCAGAACGGTCTGCAGAGCAACAGAGCAACAGAGCAAAAGGGAAAAAGGGAAAAAGGGAAAGGGAAAGGGAACACTCACCCAAGTCAATGTTGCTCTCGGCCATGATCCTGCCCAGTTGTCGGGCCGCCTCCATGTGCGCTGGGCTGGCACCACCGCTGGAGCCGCAAAAGACGCAGATCTTGGTGCGAGGGGTGCCGTTTTCGGCTCCGTTCTGGTCCCCGACGAGTGTGTTGGACGACGACGACATGTTGGTTAGCGGGTGTTTCGTGGTGGGATTGTATATGTGATTGCTGGGTGTTGCTGGGAGCAGCTCAAAGAAAGAAAGATCTGATGATGTTTTGCGGACTCTGGAAAGCGATGTGGCGAGATTTATATCACATTCAAATCAACAAACGAATGACGGAGGTGGCCGTGGTGGTGGAGTCGCTGTTTGGTGAATATAGTGGAGGTTTCACTGCACGATGATCATATTGAAGCTGTGACTTGCTCTGCCGAGGAATGGGGCCATCTGAATCGCCAATTAGAATGCTCGAAGAATAACGAACACAACCTGGTGTTGGAGGAGCGAGTGCGTGGGCAAGTGATTGAAGTAAGAGGAGTCACAGCCTGAGGGCACGAATCCCGGCGGAGACCCGGAGGACTTCAGCCATCGTTACTGTAACCCGCCGCGCCAATTGTCGAACTAATGGCTCCGAGAGTGGGGAGGTCAGCTGGCCTAATCTGACACGACGTCTCTGCCAAAGTCGGACTGTCATACCGGTCTGGAACTCTGGGGGTCTGCCGATGCCGACTCCGGAACGGCTGGGCGAGGGAAGCGGGCGGCACATTTCCAACAACCTAACTCTGCCGGGGCGAGTGCGCTGTGTGCTCGGGACCAGCGACAAAACAGACTTTGAAAAACTTCAACAGATTAATGATAGACCGACGAGGGTTATCTTTGCGCAGCACGAAGATAAGGTCTTGTGGTGCGTCGCGTACATACATGAAGTAGGATAAAACTGAGCCGTTATCGGAATACTACGTGTTCCAATGCCGTACGGCGGACGGAGGGCGTTGGGCATCGATCATCGCGCTGCATGAGTGACTGCCTCCTCGGATGGTACGCATGACTGTGTGCGAGGCAATCTGTATTCTGTGAGGGTGATTTGATGGGTGACCTCCTGGTGTTATGGTGTCTGGCCATGAAAGGCTGATAACAGGATGTCGTTGGCATGGCGTTTGTGTTTGTAATGCCCTGTCGGCAGAGTGGAGGCTGCATTGTACGACGGGACGTGGGTTGGGATACTCCGTACATGGCACGGAGTAGTTGCTAGAGTGTGATATGCTTTGAGGACTGGGCTCGTCGATTGTATGGAGAGACAACGGACTGATTTGTTGGCTTGACGATGTAAGAGAAGAAACCGTAGACTAATATTTCGTGGAAACGTGTATCCCTGGGCCATACATCAAGGAGTGTTGACGGAACTCTAGATGCGGACATCGATGCATGAGGATGTCAGCTGGAGAATGCAGTACCTATAGGTGCCGGTGGGAATATGGAAAGGCAGACAATCTTGTTGGGCTAGTAACGTAGAAATAAACGCCATTCATACTCGGCTAATATATATTCTACGCCGTCGATTACTTTGCTGAGCAATGTACTCCGTAAGTGCCGATCAACGCCAGATATCAGTTGGGGCGTAAACTGAGGAGCTTGGTGTCTTCGAAGCTACCCCACCCCCATTCGGCTAACTACGGGGCGTCACTGCAGAAGCAATTATAACCGTAGAGTTGGTTAATGAATCGGAAGAAACGTTGCGGATCTGTCTTGTCGCTACGGAGTAGACCTTTAATTAAAATGCAGCTCTATACGGCGTAGTGTACTCAGACTTGCACAAGAATAGCACCATTCGAACATCGAGTTAAGTCAGTGCTTTGAACCATTTCATTGCTGAAGACCATCTGGCAAAGAACTTCATACCTGTTCGGGTACAATCTCCGCACATCCAACACGTGATAACTGGCCCCCAACCAGCAGCAGCGCTGACCAACAATCAGGCGGAAGTACCGCACTGAGCCTCACAAATCAATCTCTATTCGACCTTCATAAGCCCCGTTGATGTCCGGGCGTTGCAATTGATAAAGAGCAGCATTTAAAGACGGCCCACCAATGGCCCACTATGAATCGACTTGGACTGCATCGCCCAGATACGTCGTGAGCCCAAGAAGTTATTGAAGCATGGTCGAGGACGTCCCCGCTTGCCATCGCTTCGTCTACTTCAGACACTTCAGACAGCACCTAGAACGGGAGCATTGATATCTTTGCAATCGGTACCGTGTTTCACAAGCTTACTAATCATCTCGTTCCATCTTTATCAACTGTGCTTAGCTATTGGCCTTTTTCCCACTCCGTATTATGTCCGGAGGGATACGCGACGAAGTGGATGATGAGCTCTACGCCCACTCTGAGGGCGGCGATGCCTCTGAAGCCAGCGATTCCGCGGTGGAAGAGCACAATGCCGCTCTTTCTCCGGTAGATGGATACTACGGTCAAACTAGTTCTCAAATAGCTGGACAAATGCCTACAGCTGCCAACGTGCCTCGTGTACCGAATGTAATGGTAGAGGATCCGACCCTGCGCCAAGATGCAGCCGAATCGAAGTCGCGGGAGGCAGCGGAGGAAGCACTCAACCGCGGTGCTAACTCAGAGTCAACCCCCCCAGAGTCAAACCCCCCAGAGTCAAACCCCCCAGAGTTACAACAACCTCGTAATACGGCTCCGATATTAACTTCGTCGACAGAGAATGTTGATGAAAATACACCAGACCTTCGGTTGGCTGCGGTGCAAGTTACCCCTGATCTTGCTCAACCATCATCGTCGCCACGACATAATGGACGGCGTCAATCGATGCATAGGACGCGATTCACCCACCCCGTCGAGAATGATCTGGACTTGGACGCACCACCAGCTTATACACCGAGAACATCAACCTCATACGGCACCATGTCAACTACCCCTTCAAACCAACCGCAATTTCGAGACATGTCTGGCTCTGGCGAAAGGCAGCCATTGATGCCAGCAACTCCTGAATCAATGGCTCTCCCTTTCGCAGAGTCTGACGTGCAGAATCTATCATCAAGACGCCGCAATTGGATCACAGGCAGTCTGAGACATAGAAAAAGGGCAATCCTAAACATCGCAGCAGTTCTTACCTTCATCATCATTACAATTGCTATAATCGCTTATTTATTAAGACCAAAGCACCAGGTTAGTCAGTAAATCCGCGTTCATATGAATGACGCACCCTCGTGACTTTTTCTTTCTCTTTCTTTCTTTCGTCTTATTAATTCTTGGGCCCGCACAGAAGCATGACTTTGTTGAGGAACCTGTAAAGCCTCCAAAGTCGCCTGATAAAGGTAGCATGCGCTGGAGACCTCCCAAACGCTGCCTAGATTCATCGGATGACCACTTAAGTGTTGGACAATCTTATTATTTTAATGAAGATCGGAATCTCACCGTCCTTCAATTATATGATGATGCGGTGGTATCCGGTGGTCGACCCGTTCATGTCTTTGGCGATATGATCTTACGTCCTGCAGTGGGCACCTTTGCGACTGGCTACATTGCTGTTGAGTCGATTTCAAATAATGAGCGGATCGGTTTCACGTTCAGCATGGACCGAGAAACTGGCGCCCTTAAGGTCTTGGCGCCACAGGAGATCGAATGGCAAGGAGAGCTGGATCCTTGTATGCAGCTGCGGATTACCTTGTTCATACCGCCGGAGGCTCGCCTTAGGGCTCTCGATATCCAGGCACAGCAACTCGATATCGCGGTCGAGAACGGACTCGTCTTGGGAGTCACTGAGGCTGCCAAGTTCCTGACGTTTTCTGGCGACATGAGATTCCCGGAAAGACTCGCAAACCATAGATTGGCGCCATATAGGCTCGAAACCCCCTCCTTGACTGTGCAAACTATTAGTGGTCAGTTAAGCGGATGGTACCCGTTGTACGAGAATCTCGATATTGAGGCAAGTTACGGCAATATTATGGCAACGACTAGCCGGAAACTCCTCAAAAATGGTCAACCGAGGCCATCAAAGTTGTTGGCAGCAACCAACCTCGGGAATATTGACATTCGGGAGCTGTTTCAACCTCAGGATAAAGACATTATTTCGCGGGATCACCAAGTTCGTATTGAATCCGACTCAGGCTGCATTTACGCCGAGATACTGCACAGCTCCTCGTCGATTATACAGTCAATATCCGGGAATCTCAACTTGTCTATAACTCCAGCCTCGGACAGCGATTGCCTGAAATGGGGTCACCAGTTTTGCTCTATTGCCACGCAAACGAGTTCCGGCACAACGCACATTGTCGTTAATCAGCCATCATTCCACCAGTCGAATGTTAGCTCAGATAAGGGATGGAAAGCACGGGATGACGAAGATCTTGAAGGACATGACCGGAAAGGGACGCCACACACCATGTCTGCCCTACATTCTAGCCACTCGTCGCAGAGCGGGGACATTGTGGCCAGCTATCCAAGTTTGTGGGAAGGCAATGTCATTGTATCAACTTTATATGGAGATTTGGACTACAGTGGCGAGGGCCTGGTGATGAAACATCGGGATGCTATCAACAAGCGGATGAGTGGAAGGAAGGGAAGCGGCAACTCTGAGATGATTGTGTACACGAAGTCTGGCCATCAGAAAGTGGCCATAAGGAATGAGGGAGACGATTGATGATATACGCAGAACACGGCCCACCTTGGTTTTTAAATTTGCCAGGATGAACGGCATGATGAGCAATATAAGACGTAACATTCCCATTCATATTCGTCATGCTAGCACTGGAAGGGAAGTTTTCTTCATCTTCATCTTCATTTTTTTCTTTTTCTTCTTAAAATATGTCAATTAATGCACTGTTATGAAGATTTTGAAGACGTGCGCTGACATATATGCATGCTTGGCGAGGGGTGCTGTGGCTCCATTTCGTAATACAAACTAACTGTTATTTATTCGTAAAGGGTCAACGTGCA
Organism: Conoideocrella luteorostrata; assembly: GCA_032433595.1. Classification (NCBI taxonomy): domain Eukaryota; kingdom Fungi; phylum Ascomycota; class Sordariomycetes; order Hypocreales; family Clavicipitaceae; genus Conoideocrella; species Conoideocrella luteorostrata. Next base: position 42,873 of record JASWJB010000151.1, read on the forward strand.
ATGTTGGTAGGTATAGTACATAGATCTCTCATCGATAATTGCGTATTGCTTCATAATAGAACCAACGTATTGCGACATTCAAGAAAAACTTGTGGAAATTCGAGAAGTGCATTTTTTGCGTGGCTGATTTAACCAACAATGTCAAATCTGGGTCGTGGCAGCGGCAGCGCAATTGATTCGCTCTTTTCAGTTTGCCTGCTGAGGTACTTTGCCCATTTTGTGGCATGCGCTGTTGCGGGTGGGGCGCGACTCTGCAGGCAGTACGGAGTAGACAGCTCTGTGTCTTAAATTGGCGTAGCGCAAATAACGCACTGAAGGGTGCGGGCGGAGTGCTCCGTACGAAGTAAGGGTTCAGATATGGCCAGCAACGCAAAATCTCCAGCCAGACAGCTCTTGTTGACCTGTCAAGCGCATCCATCTTGCGCCTCGACCGGATCCTCGTGCCGCAACTCATCCTCGGCTCTCCCTGTCGAATACTACCTTGTTCTTTTGCGCCAGAGACACCGTCATGTCTGGGGTCGATCAAGCCATTCGGCAGCCTGATGGCCAGCCGCCGCAACAGCAGGAAAGTGTACGTATCAACGAGAGACCGGAGCGGACAAGCAGAATGACAAGACTGACCTGGGTCGCTGTAACAGGGTATCAACTTCCGAAAGCTGATCCTGGGAGGTATCGGCTACCTGGCGCTCAATCGTGCTATCTCATATTTTTTCACTAGTGGTGTCGAGACCGATCCGACCACCGGCAAGCCCTCCACCGTTGGCGATATTCCTGCTTTCGAGTTTCGTCCCACCAAACTTGATGAAGGCGCACAGTACCATCAAATTCCGCGCAGGATTGCGCCAATCTGGCCAGAGGACAGCCGTGTTGATATTGTCGTGACTCTTTCCCCGTCGTTCAACCCGATTCCCATCTCGGAGACACCGGCCGAGTACCTTGTGCTGCAAGAGAAGAACTTCCATATGGGCAATAGTTCGGAGAAACGCTCTGTCGACACCAAGTTCACCGTTCCAAAGGCTGTTCAGAACAATGGAACACTTTGGGGCCACTTCTATGTCGGGCTCCCTGGTAGCAAGTTGGATCCCTACCAGCAAGGCTACGACTCTGGCAAGGCGTACCATTTCGCCTACCCCATCACGCAGTACTTACCAAAGAAGAAGATTGCCAAGACGAGAAACCTGCTGGACGGTCGCACTGATGGTGAGAAAGAGGAGGTAGAAGAAGAAGAAGAACCCTCGGGTCCTATCATTAGCAACCACTACCACCCGAACGCCAGCTTTTCCTTTGTCCCGAGCATGGGCGTGAAGGATTTCAACCAAATCCACCCCGCGGTCAAACACTACCTTCGTCTCGAGGCCACTGGCGCCCGTGACGGAAGTGGCCAGAATGCTTGGTATTGTAAGTGAAGCACCTCGCTACCAGCTGCCTCGCCATGTAATTGTACTGACTTGTCAGACCCTCTTCTGTTTATCAACAACTTCTGGCAGCTCAAAAGCCACATGACTGTCCTCAATGACACCGTCAAAGAACTTCCTCTGCACATCGACCTTACTAATATGGCTATGTGGAAGTTCAGCACACTGGCGTCGATCGATTTGAACTCCAAGGAAAATGCCCGCAAAGCCGCCTTTGGTCAGTCTTTGCCGACCGGTGGCGATGGCTCTGAGATTGAAATGGTCAAAGAAGTCTTGATTGACACGAACCCTATCCTACTGGGTATCACCATTTTTGTCAGTATTGCACATGTCATCCTAGAGACCCTAGCTTTTGGTTCCGACATTGCACATTATCGCAAGAAGAAGGACAATGTTGGTATTTCAGTCCGTTCCATCTTGGCCAATGTCTTCATGCAGACGGTCATCTTCCTCTATCTTCTTGACAACTCTCAGAATACAAGCTGGATGATTCTGGGCTCTCAGGTTGTGGGTATCGTCATCGAGTTCTGGAAGGTCACGACCGTGGTGGACGTGCGTTTCCGTCCCGCACCTCCTGGCTCCCTCCTGCCGTACTCAATCGTGTTTGAAGATAAGCACAAGCTCACCGAGACTGAGGAAAAGACCAAGGAATATGACGAGATCGCCTTCAAGTACATGTATATTGTGGCCGTGCCTCTTTTGATTGCGTACGGCATCTACTCACTCATCTACGAAACGCACAAGTCCTGGTACTCATTCATCATCACGACGCTGGTTGGGTCGGTATATGCATATGGCTTCCTCATGATGGTGCCTTCGTTGTACATCAACTACCGCCTCAAAAGTGTAGCACACATGCCGGCAAAAGCCATGATGTACAAGTTTCTCAACACCTTTATTGACGACTTGTTCGCGTTTACCATCAAGATGCCAATTCTTCATCGTCTTGCTACGCTCCGTGACGACGTTATATTTTTTGTCTACCTGTATCAGCGCTGGGCATATAAGACCGACTACACTCGTGTCAATGAGTTCGGTCAAGGTGGCGAAGAAGAGGAGCTTTTGAAGAAAGAGCAGGAGCTGATCGAGGGCAAAGCGGCCGATGTCAAGCCGGAGGCTAAGACTACCGGCACGGATGCTGGCAAGGTTACTAAGAGGAAGTAGGCTGTTGAATAGACACCAACAGAGTTAAACTCTGAATATTTTGCTGCTGTAATATTATGATAGAGTTTTTATGTGGATGCTGGTGGTAGGAAAGGGGCGGTCCATAGTCATTTGGTTCGGAGTTGACACTAGTTTCACTTCCTTTCTCGAACAAATACCTAAACCGTTACCGCTTTGATCTGCTCAGCAGCCCTTGGACCTTGGTGGGCAGCACTCGGTCGCATTCAACCATCATGAGGCTGCCATGAGTTAAGGAGACTGTGCCAACAATGCACGTACGCCTCTGTGATTCAATTGCATTTGTGGCTGTTGCCCCACTGCTTCGATAATCTCTAAGCTCAGATAACACTATATCACCGGGACATCGGGCTTCTTGCCACAGCTCTCGCGAAAAGTATTGTAGATTGTAGATTGAAGTTGTATCTGATCTTCCAATAGTCGTTTACCTCAAAGGGCAGCCCGCCGGTCGTTACTTTCCAAACACTAAATCAAGTCGACCCTACGGCTTGGATCGCCAAAAACCTTCGCGGCAGAATCTCTCAGTCTAGCTTCCCGCCTCCGCGCATCGTCATCGTGTCTGCAGCGTTGGACCAGTTGTAAAGCAAAAGGTAGTACATAGATGATGCCCATGCCTTTTGCTGTAAGAATGACCGTTTGATAACGATGCCATGATTTTTACCATGGGGATCATCAACGCGAAGGCCTTTGCCCCTCATTGATAGCTGCCACAGACATGACATGGCTCCCGGCTCTGTCCTAGAGAAATGATGATCATGTATCCAGATACAGGCAAGAAAGTCTTGGGACACATAATCTGGCGTCACCCGACTAGGCGCAATTGGGTTGCTTTGGCGTTGCCAAGCAATAACGGTCAGCATCCTCTAATGTCAAGGGGTTGCCATATCAATGGATCGAAGACCGAATACAAGGATGCCCTCAATCGTTATGTTAAGGAAGGGTCCAACATCATGCTGAGCGCGGCGACCGAAACAGATCATTTGAATGACGCCGAGCCCGAAGACTTCGAGCTCAATCTTGTCTTGTTTATTATGCCTTGGGGGCAGTATTTGCATCCTCATGCGTGCATCTCCCACTGCGATAAAACTCGAGACTTTGTGCTGTGCTCTAAGTCATTGCTGGCAGGACCAGCTTTGTTAAAAGATTCAAACGGAGGAAGTGCAAAAACCACAGTGTCAGTGCCGTGCTCATCGAAGCATATTTGGGAAGCGCATCCCGGCTCTGTGGGGATGTGCATTTCATTAGCTACTGTGAAACTGAGCCAGGTTAGTAGAGCTATCCATACTCCGTACGGAATAACGCGAGCAGACGGTTGGTTCCGCAGTGGCCTTCCCGCCTTTGTAGAGGTACATTTTGTGGACCCTGTGAAGGCCCATGATCGTCGCGCCTTCAGCTGATGGTACTCTCCGTACTTCCATACATAAGCACCAACAACGCCAACACGGTCTTCCCTTACATCCACACGATGCCTCGGTAAGAATCATGGGAGCATCATCTCTGTCAGTCTATTTCCCCTGGTAAAAACCTGTTTAGAGTATAAAAACTAAACAATAGCTAGAATAAATACAAGCCATGCTATGTGCAATTGAAAAAACCCCCCCAATAAAATCAACGTATAGGCAGTAGGGTGAACGTAGTGATAAAAAGTGTTTTAACATATTTGGGCTTATAGATAGCTGTACTAACAAGAACGCGAGGTTTGACAGCGACCTCTGTAGAACCGACACAGGATAATTCTGAATATGCACACTCGGCACTGCTAGTGTTGGCTCGGCATAAAATTTTCAGCTCAATAATTATGAGTATCAACCCATAACAAATAGTACATTATTGAAACAAGTTGCGCAAGTCCTGTGGATGACTACGTGCGCACATATGTACATAAAGGGGGTTTTCAGCCAATGCGAAATGGCAGCATATGTAGCTACAGAAATTTGGCAAACCACGTCGGGCGCCCAGTTACACGCCACGCAACTGCAACAAACTTCCAACTTAATCATCTGTTTGCCTTTTTATGAAGTGCATGGCGAAATGGCTGCATTAAAGCTAGTGTCTACAATGCTCGTTTCTGCACTCGAAAGATTCGGCCTCGCCGTCTCCAATCTCACGGCAGAACCCAGCCCGTCTGCTGCGGTCCATGACAATCAACGGGTAATGGTGGTCACGGACCTGACCATCAGCGCGTCTTCTCCGACCGACCCTTTTTCGTCTAATACCCTTGAGCCACGAAAATGGCACTGCGTAGACAAAGAGCTCTACTTGCATACTGGCCGAGAGCGTGCTTGGCTGTACATAGCCGTGGCAGAGAAGAAGGACCTTACTGCCAGTGATCTCGTTATTTCTGACATCAGAGTGGGTGAGTATGATCCCAGCGCCGGCTCGGACCCAACCTGGGACATGCGGCCCGGTGGCGTCTGGGTGCTCAAAAGGAATTGCACTGACGACATTGAGTCGCTCGTAACGGGCGTGGATGTGCTGTTCGGTACGGATGCTGTTGATCCGCGACCAGAATGGACATTGGTACAACCTCCGCTTCGATTGGACCATCATCAAGAAGGGACGCCCGTCGCGAGCCTCACTGTACGGCACGGCAAGACAGACTGGAGACCAAATATACCTGAAGCGAAATTATCGGTCCGAGAAGATGGCAAATTCAAGTTTGTTCAGATCTCCGATACTCATGGTCACTGGCGTTGGAGTGTGCAACGATGCCATAGACGCCAGTGGATGCCCTCTACCTGAAAGCGAAGCCGATCCGCTCACCGTGAGGTTTTTGGGAGGGATCTTGGATGCCGAGAAGCCAGATCTGGTGCTCCTCACCGGAGATCAGCTGCATCACGATATCCCCGACAGCCAAACCACACTCTTCAAGGTTGTTGCTCCAATGATCGAGCGTTCCATCCCATATGCCGCCGTCTTTGGCAATCACGACGACGAAGGTACCTACGCAATGTCCCGTAAGTAGTGTTCTGTTTTGCATTTCGCCACCGCTAAATGCTGGGAGGTATTCTGCCAGTGTCTATGACAATGCTGGATTGCTGATAGGCACGCAATCTTTCTGGTCGGTGTCTGATTGGGGTCGATGCTCAGCATGATCGCTACTAAGTGTAGTCACTAAAATTCTATATTGTCTGATGTTTGCTAACCAGATGGTGCGGCAGGAGCGACGCAGATGGAACTGCTTCAAGATCTTCCCTTCAGTCTTTGCCAGCCTGGGCCTGAGCAGATTGACGGTGTCGGGAATTACTATCTCCAGATATTTGATCGCGCCCCTTCGAAGCGTCCGCTATCGACTCTGTACCTCCTAGACTCCCATGGTCAAATATCAGACAAGGTACCGTTCCTAGGCTACAGCTGGATAAAGCAGAGCCAAATCGATTGGTTCACAGCCACTTCGAGAGCGCTGCGTCAGGCCCGCGAGAAGGACAGCCCAGGCAGCAATCTACACATGTCTATGGCTTTTTTTCATATTCCATTTCCCGAGTATGGAGACCGCCATTTGGTCATGCGAGGCGGCCACCGTAGAGAGCCGACAGAAGGTCCAAAGCTTAATTCCCATTTCTATGATGCTCTTAGCAAGGAAGGCATCGTAGCAGTAGGCTGCGGACACGACCATGTGAATGACTTTTGTGGCTCATTACCAGACTGGAAGACCGACAGCATCCCTAAGACGGCTCCTTGGTTGTGCTACACAGGGGGTAGTGGATTTGGAGGGTACTGCTCGTACGGGGAGAACCGATATTATCGTCGTGTACGGGTGTGGGAGCTGGATACAACTACTGGAAGCATCAAAACTTGGAAGCGAGTTGAGTACAACGAAAACAGGGTAGACGAGTTGACACTTGTGCACGATGGTGCGGTGGTCCCTCCTTCTAACGGCACAGATCAAGGCACAGTTACGCCAGAGCTTTGACTTAGGCTTGTTGGAGTAATTTCCTTGGTCAAGGAGGGCGCACGTCACACCACGCATGTTCCGGAGTATGTTGGCATGATTGTGGCCGATCACCCTTTTCTGTAGCATTACAGCCTGCTGGTACGCCATCTCAGAGTCCTGATACTTTCCAAGTCTCTGGTAGCCTTCAGCAACGGTGGCGAGAAGATTTGCCTGTACGGCGTCATCAGTGCAGTTATCCTTGAACTGTAGAGCTGCTACCGCGTGTGGAAAATAGTCCTCCCAGGCGCACCTGTTCTCTTGCGTTGGCTCCGGAAACACCTCGCTGAGGCGCCGTATGACTGTTGTCAAGCCTGATTTCAGTGAGCCTTGCTCGTCCAACTAGCTTCGCATCTCTAGGCGAACAAGCCTATGCATTTCATATGATCTTTGGGCCACTTGCTCCTTGATGAATGCAAATGCCTTGAGGAGACCAATCGCCTCTTCCGCTTCTACTTCCTCCTCCTTGCTGTACTCTCAGCGAGGAAGGCCATGAATTGTAGAATCTGGGCGGCAAGTTTATTATCCCTAGAGATTTGACGGAATGAAATCAGCCATGTTGTCGTAACCGGATTGCGAGTTCCTTCGTACCACCCCTGGTCCTCAAACTCCTTCCCAAGAAGTGTGACAAAGGTTCGGTCACTCGACTGGCACAACTCCAGATAACGTTTCATGGACATTCCTGTCTGATACATATATGCCGACGCTTGTTTGATGGCAAGTGGAAGGTAAGCGAAAAAATCGAGCAGATCTCTTGCAGTTTCGATGTCGTTGATCCAGCTCGTACCCAAGCTGGCCTTGAACAGGTCAATGGCTTCATCCTTGCTCATTTCGCTCACATGAATAACGTTCGATGAGAGTATACGAAGTTTGCTGACGGCAACGTGGTTCCTAGTTGTAAACAGGACAGAACCGTTGCGGCTAAAGGGTAGACAGTCACGTACGGCTGCGCTACCGCACAGCTGCTCTACGTCATCTGCGTTGTCGATAATGAGGAGCCAATCATCACTGCTTCCACTCAGAGCCATTTTGACGAGGAATCGGACATCTGCCTTGTCCTGGTTGATCCCTTCGACCTGAAGCTGTTGGCCTATCTGTCTGAAGCCGTTCTCAAAACTAGAGGCATCCACGGCAGAAACCCAGAAGATGGAGCAGGCCGGGTACTGTTCTCGCATCAGAAAGGCGGCCTCCAGAGCGATTTGCGTCTTCCCGACACCACCGAGGCCTTCAACAGCGGTTCGCTGGCAGTTGTTCTTCACTTTACTTGGCGGGATAATTTCCAGAAGCTCCTCTAAAATCCCTTCACGTCCTACGAATCCTTTGTTGCGTCCGAATGGCACAAGCCAGTGTTCTTCGCTAGTGCCTTGACGTTGTTAACACGAAAACCTAGAAATGAAGGTCTACCATTTTGTACATACCCTGTGCTATTGTGCTCTGACTCAAAACATATGAGCTTAGTGCCCGTCTAGCAAGATGCTTGATTCTTACAATAACCTTGTCGTACTCAGGGTCTTGAGGGCGAAATTTGACCGTATCCGAATGTGTCCGATCAATGGCGCATGTGTTTTCAATCCCAGGTTTCCCTCGGCAGCAGTGTGTAGCCGATGGCTTAGCAACTAACACTGCACATGGCCCTTTCATTTTCCATTCGCCCGTTTTGTCCTGTGGCAGGGTTAGCAAACGGCCCAGCTTCAAGAAACTCTGAGTAAGGTACTTGTATTGCCGTGGGTTATAGCTTAGTCTCAAAGAAGGAGAAGACCTCTGATCTGCTTCTGATGGCCAGAACCGTGTGAAACTCACGATGCAATCTTTCAAGAACAGTGGGGCTATCTCTTCCAATAGACTCAATGAGACGTCGATTTGGCCCATTGCCCGCCATCGGGATTAGTGAATTAATGTCCATACCAGCATGAGGAACTCCAAAAAACACGGAACCATACACCGCTCGTGCCAGTTTTTGATCCTCCACGGTTTCTGACTTGAAGAGGTTATGATAGTCTACTAGTTGTTAGCATGCTACGCTTGGAAGTGATTGGAGTTTGTTGTGCTTACCTGTTTTACAATCAGTCCTCCCAGGCTATGGGCGACAAATAAAATCGGCTTCGGAGTCGTAGGGCTGGCCAAGGGAAGAATACTGCTGTGAAACGCCGTTGCGATATCTTCTAAGCTCTGAGTATTGTCGCTTTGGGCGACCCTGGACTCATAGCCATACACCATGACGCGAGCGAAGGGCTTGTCGACGCCATCCTCGGTAATGTCGTAGGGGAGAGAGTCTCGCAACCACATATTCTCCCCGCCCCTTTCTTTGAACGATCCGAATGCGTGTCCGCCAAGACCAGAGAGCGCGATAATACTGAAAAGAGATCAACATGTGGAGTATAGCGAGAGAGGGGTTTAGGGATGCCGCAGCTTACTCGACTTTATGATCTTGTGGGGGCGGGGCAAAAAGGGTAGTGATCCCATGGAAGCCATCATCAACTGTCAAAATGGTTTGGCGAGGTGTTTTTCCCATGGTCGCAAGAAGAGATATCTTTGCAGGACGGTCATTCTGAGACGGCTGCAGCGGGCCATGGAGGTTTCTAAACGATGCCGTCCCAGTGCTCGACCGCCCGTGAAATTCAGGGGCAAGGGATCGGCAAGTCGGAGAAGCGTGGAGCTGTTCAGCTAAACATTGCTGCAATTGTTCATTCTCCCAGTCTAACGGGACTCCACGGATGCGGAATGTAAATCCTTCTTTCTGTGGGGGTTGTGCATCGTTTGTGCTCTGTGTCTTGAAGGGAATGCGCGCGCCTTCATTGTCAGTTTCGCGAGCTTCTGGTTTGATCTCTCCCATTTCGTTTATTTGAAAACAGCCGCTCTCAGTCTCCGGTATGTTGCTTTTGGTCTGTCAGGGCGTGGATAGCCGTCGCGCTGGAATATTCAAGAACAGCCTTCGCTGGCATGCAACAGGTTCATGGACAGCCTTGTGCTATGCATGTGCTGATGCCCAACTTCAATCAGTCGACCAATGATGGGCTCTGATACCCAAGCTGAACAATCATTTATGTTGACCGTACTTGAGACGTGTTCGCTTTCTTGCTGTAATATACGAAAGAGCAAGACTCGGAGCCGAGCCAGGTCACAAGCTGAACTCTTTCTCCTCCATCACTCCATGGGGACCTCTGCGGCGTAATACTAAATGACAACAAGCATGGCTCGAAGCGACTGTCAGAAACAGTATTTTCCTGGTCAGACTTTATGCACTCTATCTGTAACTCTCGGCCACGCGAAGAGAGGGCAAGTACCATTGCTGTTGCGCAGCGTCAACCCGCTGCGGGGCTGGCCAGATGATGGGATCCTGGGCACAGCTTACTGTTATCATGATGATGAAACAAACCCGACTGCATATCGCATCTTATTTTTAAGTGGCGACGCCGCCACGAACAATCAATGATACGTCGTTGTACTCTGGTTCGGTATGCTTCTGCATTGTGGGTAGTCTTTACTTCTCAAAACTTTGGATTTGGTATGACCTGACCGGCTGGTGGCGGTATATTATTCGGCCAGACCTTTTGGTAAGTTTAATACTAGACTGCGAACTAGATGATCTCGTACGCATTTCGCTCGCCGCAGTGAGAGGAGAGGCATTATTGACTCCTTCGACATACCTTCATTGCTGGAGCGGGGTCTTCACATACCGGCACACTATGGTATTTTATGCGAGATTCAGCCAGGTAAAGTGACTGCTACGCAAAATGGGGGCGACTGAAGCCTACTAGTATGTTTTCAACCGCCCGTTGCCGGTCTTCGGAGCGGCATGCAGGATGATGACACCTACATGGGAGCGCCGTGGCGCTGTCCTCGTAAGTCAATTGGATCAATAAGCACTATACCAATAGTTCAACCTCTAGCGTAAAAGATGAGGCGACCCAAAAAGATTACGCTGTGACGCACCAGTTCTTGGCACCCAGGATTCCTTGCGGTTGGCCTCTCCTATCTTTTGCACTCTATCCAGCCTTTTCATGTGAAAATTCATGTAACAATATGAAAAACGGAGTAATATTGCCGTAAACAACTGAGACTTCAGTAATAGTGACTACGACGATCTCATAGTCTAGAATTCCAGGCAATTTATGTGTCGACGACAGCCCTTGTTCTTGTGACCGAGAGCCTCTAGTCTTCCTAGATCCAACCTGTTACCAATGCCTGCTTGACCGACTGCAACTCGGCGGCATAATTTTTTCAATTACACCCCAAATTATGCCCTCTGCTCTCTACAAACCAAGACCGTACAGTTTCGGCCTTTGGCATGTCTGTCCATTCGTTGGTTTTCAACGTCTGAAGCGGGGAAGAGGAGCTTGATGTTACATGAGTGGGTCATGGACGCTAGTCCGGTGGGAAAGGTTAAAGTTTCCAATTGATCCCATCCCATCGGCTCGGTCCACGGCTCTGAAACGTGGATCACGATGCCCTGTAGTGTGGAAGCTTTGGGCGGTTGAGGATAGTCCACGTTCAATGACATGGGGTAAGTGCTCTGGTGGCGTTCTTAGCTAGCTGCTTTGGTCAGTCTCGTCATCGACATATTATGCTTTGACATCGAAATGCGCTACATCTACATCTAGCACGAAGGCAGCACACATAATATCTTTAAAACGTCGAGCTACTAATACTAGACCCTTAAAATTCAGTGGCACGCTTTCTGTACGTAACGGGCGCAGAATAGCTAAAAATAAGCAAATTGACGAGGTTGCGCGAGTAAGGATAGTGTTGGAATTGATAGGAGAGGTTCAAATTTGTTCGCATTGATGGGATGTGCAGTGTTACTTAGATGATGGATGCAGAATCCCTCGTCTGACGGTCCCGTCCAAATCCCCCTATAAATACCCCTACAATCTGAGACACGCCCGTCCTGAATTCCTGCCTTAGGCCCAGAGGCCACGTACATATCCTTTCTCTCACGGCCCGTGTATCCACATATCCACTCACACACACACGCGTGTAATCCAACGGGGAGTGTTATAAGCAGTAGAGAAAAAAAACGCTACAACTATATTAAAAAGGTGCATTTTCAAGCTTAAAAAAAAAAAAAGGCATGAAAATGGCGTTGTGATCTTATAATATTAAATTATGTTATTTTAGATAAAAAGTGTGGCTAGAGTAATTAAAGCTATCGTTTGAAAAAGCGGGCGGTTGGCTGATATGCACCACCTTTAGGTGGGGAGGAGGAGCACGAGTACGATGAGACGGCAACGCGGGAAAGGCGGGACGCCAGGCCGGCCCCCAGTTCAAGCTACCCTTGCTGCCGAGGCATGGTGGCCAACGGGGTGGAGATTGAGCTTGATGGGTGTCGCTCACGTATTGCATCACTAGGGAGGCGACACATGTGTGAACTTGTGGATGTGGATGTGGATGTGGATGTGGAAAAGCTGCACCCAACTGAATTTCCTCTACTCCGTAAATTTCACCCTTTTCATATTTCGAATTGGAAGTGCTATTCGCCGCAGAGCATCTACGAGCAACGAGCAACCAAGCAGCGGTAGAAGCATTATTATCAACATGTCGTACAGCTCTGAAGCCCAGGTCGACGAGGTAAACCACCCACGCCCACACACCTGCAGTGTCACAGACCAGCCGAGCGAGCAAGTCGTTCCCAATGTCGATTGGTTACTAACCTCTCCATACTGTCGCTTCCGACAACTTGCCGACATCAACTCGAGGAGTCGGGCTACAAAAGCGGTAGTTTAGCGTGAACGCCATATATTCCCTTTTCCCCCTATTTTAAACTTCTATCGGCGGCAGCAGCTGTCCGGCCAATTTGATCAAGTAGAGAACGACGGCCGTCCCAATGATCCATACAACGGAAGCGTGGCGATAGTAAAGGATGGTCTGGTATATTCAGTAGTAAATAAACTATCAAGTGCGTGGTTTTCTTTCTTCTAAGCTAATGCCGTTGCGTTATGTGCCTTTACATAGGTGTAAGGGAGCAATTTGCAACAGTGGCAATCAGCAGGAATAGATGGATTGAATTGAAGAGCCTTGAAAGTGATGACTTTTGGCGATTAATTGTGATGATAATTCTCTGTGATGATGCTCTTCTGAAGAGCACTACGACCCTTCTATATAATCCTTCAGTAACCGGAACATTGACTCGTGTTTAGTGGCCTTAGGCCTACGTTCCTTAGCATCGTGCCACTTACTTCCACTATCGTACAATTCTAGCTAATACGAGGTCTTAGTGGATTTCTGAAGGACCACTCTAATCTCAACAAATGCAAGTGATTAACGATACCACACAGTGTCGAATAGCGCAGTTATGTTCCCGAATACATTCACAATGCAATAGTATACTCGAAGAGGTGAACGTTGAATCCTTCGGGGATCTTTGGACTAAGCTGTACTGCAAAATCGAGTCCACATTGGATGCAACTGCCGGATTTCCAAATGCAATTTGCCAACAGGTATCTTGCATTACTAGTAGAAGTCTTTTTGTCTAGAAATCTTAGGGCTCTCTACAAATCCTTGACTTTTAATTGCCCTAAAAATAAGCTTCTCTCGCTTGACATCTTAGACGTGGCCCAGTTGAAATCAAGGGTTAACGAGAGAAAACTTCACTCCTGCTTAGCCACCCTTATCTTTACGGAATTTTCCGCCAGCGCAGTCCATGGCTTTCACACTCAAATTCGTGACTAATGAATCATTTCGAGATAGCGATGGGCAACCAACAAAATTCAAATCTGCCCTTCACGAAAGGTCAGTTAGAAAAGATCTTTGGGGATGACCGAAACCAAGCCGAAAGGGTTTTTTATGACTCAACCCATCTTCCGCACCGTCGTATTTCATCAAGGTCATTCCCTCACGATTGATGGCATATCACAGAGGTTACCGTATTTATCACAAGAGGAACTCCGTGGTTATGGATCGTGTGGTTCTGTCTACAAGACTGCAATTGCTCCTGGCCATCATATAGTACCGGATGAGGATAGCTTCCAGACGTCTAATAATGAGCCTAAAGTTATTGCGGGCAATGAGTATGCTCCGTTTAGTATAAAAGCCTTCTAGGCATTTGCACCCACTCTCATCAACGCTTACTTCTCAACGTCTCCGTCAACTACTCCTTTTGGCTCTGTATAGCAAAATCCCCAAGTAGACTTTTCGACATCATAGCCTTTCTCAATTGCCAAATAGACATAAATAGCCTCAAATTCCTCCGGGATCTTTCCTTTCCTGTCCCATTCCCCAGTAAAATTGAACCTCGACTCGTCCGGCCCTTTAACCTGAATCTCGAACCTCATCTTTTGATCTTTTATCATTTTTTTAAGCTCACCCACAATGGTTTTATGGGCCTCGGGGTTTTCCTTGTTGACAACAATAAAATCATAGCACCTCCCCGTCATAATTGCTCGTTATTGCACGTTCCTAACGTTGGTTCTACTAGCCGTGTTAGTTACCACGTCCAACTTGGTCTACCATCTGAGAAGCCCCCCTCCGCGACCACATAGCCATAACATTACATCTACTGTAGAAGTAAGTAAAATAACACGTACCTTTTAGGTAAGCTGTCTTTGCAAAGACCGTATATGCCTTGCGTCGTTGAAGTTCTATTGCGTTCTGCCGGACTGTATACACTCCTGTCATATTATTAGTATTCGACGACACGTAATTACTATAATTTATCGACTTACGTATCAAGATCTCTCTTTTGTGCAAAGCTAACAATGTTACCCAAAGTGAGCAAAGTCTTGGTCGCAATTGCATGGAGGTTCGTCCTAATTTATATTGCACGAAAACTCTAATGAATTTAGGGCTTAAATCCAATAGTGTGGTGAATTTGCCTAGTTGGGGGGAACTTGACTCATACGATGCCGAACACTAATTGCGCGCAAAGAGTATGCTCCTTTCACTGCATTATGTGCTAATCACTACATTAATGCCACGACTGGGTTATGATGTAGCAGAGTGATGAACAAGACACCTGATGTATTCGTTACGCCGTAGCAGCAAGGTAGCACTCTATTGTTGACGGTCTTAATCTCTGACCTTCTCTCTAAATTGAGTTCCTCTCTCTCCCTTTATGCTCGTCGCTACCCCGCATTGAAGAATTTGCTAGCTGTATGATATCACCGTAGGTGCATCACTTGTCTACAGCCCGCACGAGTCGTCAGGCGTAGTGGTTTCTGACAGTAATGCTCCTCTTCAAAAAACTGCGAGCAAAAATAATATTCCTATAGCTAAATAAGACAATAAAGCACTTCACTTACGTAAAAAAGAAGAAAAATAATAAGCTAATGCAGGACTTCTTATCTATGTTTAGTATATTTATTGATCTTAGGAGATGCTTTAGCGAAAAGCACTGCTTACTTCTTTATTCTTCTGGTAGCCTAATAAACACTTGGAAAGCAGCCTCAATCTTATCGCGAGGCTTACAGACTAGCGTATAGCTAAAAAAGCTAGGGAGCCTATAGAACAAGATCTAATTGTGAGAATTAAACTCTATTACTTAATTAACAATATCCAGTTCAACGTCGTTGAGATACAAGGCTAAAGAGTAACTATAATGTTACGTTGACTATAGTTCTAGCTAGTAGCGTGTAATATGGATCTAGGCATGAGAGATCTCGCAATATTCCGCTGATGTCAAATGTGACAGAGGGTCTCCGCTGGCCCATCTGTAACTAAGGAATTAGAGCTTACTTCTTGCTTCTCACCATGTTTGCCGTGCTTATATTCCCCACGAAATGTTTACGAAGTATCGAGATGATAATAGTTAGACAACCTATACTCTTATAGAGGATCTTTATACTTGGCACTACGACGCCCAACTTTTGTCGGATCTTAAATCTAGACCGCTAAGGCAAAGGTGTGAGTTCACTAAATATTCATCCAGCAAGATATAATTCAGGCTTATACTCCAACAATTGTAGGAGCTGATGTCTAGTGATTATGATGGAGGGCAGGGTAAAAAATAATGCCAAAAGAGCTTCTTGAAGGCACTCATCGTTAATTCTTCGGCTTTGCCATGGCTAGCTATTTAAGCAAGAAGCAAAGTACGACGAGTCATAATTGCCCGAGGTAGAGACAATTAATCTTGGTCTACGTATGTTAGCTTTGCTACCTGAAACGCTGTGCCGCCCTGTACTGTCTTCCAAATTTCTAGTTCTTGAATGGCACAGACAACATGTGGCCCATTTTCTCAACTTTAGTCTTGATGTACTTGTCAAGATCTGTACCTGGCGTTGTGTTGGCAATGACTGTAGTAGAAGCAACCTCGTTGGCGTCTTGGAGCGCATTGAGCTTGGGATGATTGTTGTCGCACTGCCAGCTCCGCGGGGCAACTAACTGACTAGCCAGTAAATAGAAGAGCCAACTTATATAAAATACGTAGAAATAATATAAAGGGACTTACTCCTTTGAAGAATTTGACCTACTTGCAGGACCAAGGTTCTACACAGCTCCCTTGTCTGTTTTTGCCTGCCCGCCACTGAATGTAGCCCCGAAGGACAGTCTGAAGGATTGACACCGGTTTACGTGTTTCGTCATCAGTTGGTAACCGCCAACTTCTGTACGGAGTAGCCGCTCTGTGCTCTGTGCTCCGTGCTCCGTGCTCCGTGCTTTGTGATCCGTGCTCCGCTGGGTGGTGGGTTTCGTCGTTACAAATCACTGTCTGCGATGGTCATACTCCTCCAACCCCTCACTTATGGCGTGCAACAAGTTTCTTAATCCCGTCGTCGTGCTTCTTCGCATCCTTATTATGCTCAAACCTCGCTTTCGTCGAAACTTTCGCGCTTGACCTCATCTCACTGCAGGCACGTCCATTCATGAGCCATCATGGCCAACCATCCTACGTGTTCCCAACACTCCGAGGTCGGCAATGCCAATGATGCACCAATCGCGACATCGTCGAGCGTGGGCGACAGCCATCTGATGACCGGCAAGAAGCTTGCCATCGCATTCACAGCAAGGTTACTGGCTCTATTGCGTACGTTCATCAAACCTAACGCTTGAGTGGGTAACTGAGCAATGCAGTAATCGCGCTGGACCAAACTATTCTGTCAACTGCTCTGCCGCGCATCGCGTCGGATTTCAACGCTGTAAGTTATATAGGACAGGCTAGACATCTCATGGACTGATGACGTTTGACCTTAGTTCTCCCAACAAGGCTGGGTTGCCGCCTCATTCGTCCTCACGCAAACTACCTTTATCCTTTTCTTCTCGCAACTCCTTCGCGTGTATCCAGCCAAATATGTGCTCATAGTATCCGTGGTTATCTTTGAAGTTGGGTCTGCCTTGTGTGGTGCCGCTCAAAATGTCAACACACTTATTGGCGGGCGCTCCGTCTCTGGCGTCGGCGCGGCAGGCGTTCTCACTGGTATTCTCCAAGTGATGGCCCAGGCCACCCGGTTAGAGGATCGACCCATGCTATTTAGTCTCTTCGAATCGGTATTTGCGCTGTAAGCTACCCCATTTGTCATAACACAATAGAATGCTGATCCTGTTTCAGTGCTTCCATCGTTGGGTAAGCGGACTTGCCTCTCCGCTCCGCTCCCCTGTGCAACTGGGCTAATGTCATCAGGCCTCTCGTAGGCGGCGCCCTTACGGACCACGTCACCTGGCGATGGTGCTTCTACATCAACTTGCCCATCGTACGTTAGCCAGACATGCCTTTTCACCATCTACTAACTCTCACAAGGGTGGTGTTTCTATTGCAGCCATTTCATTCCTTGTCGACGCTCCGCCACCACTCGGATCCGAAGGCTACGATCGGTCTCCCAGAACTCTATGGCGGCACACGACTGCCTTGGACTGGATTGGGGCTGTGCTCAGTCTCGGCGCTGTTACAAGTCTTGTCCTAGGCCTCCAGTGGGGCGGAAACGAGAAGGCATGGAAAGCCGCAGAAGTTGTCGTCGTATGTATTCCGAGTATATCGCACTGGTAAAATAACGCTGATAGACTCGGATTAGTGCCTCGTTCTTGCACCCGTATTAACTGCGGCTTTTATTTTTTGGGAGCGCCATATGGGAGATAAGGCTATGGTTCCCTTGGCTATCTTTAAAAGGGGCCGCTCTATTTACTTCATCTGTTTCTTCGCGATCTTCAATCGCTTTGTTTATCTAATCTTTACTTATGTGCGTTTTATCTTAGCTATCCTCCTAGGAAGCTACTAACATTCGTTAATAGTATATTCGTGTGTTGAATCCTAGCTTCACCAGCCCCGAACGTTATCGGCTGACAATAGTTTATAAACAGCCATCTACTACCAAGCTGGCCGCCACCATTCTGCGACGAAAAGTGGTGTGGACTTGCTCCCCCTCATGCTATCCGTTGTTATCTCAATTCTAGTGTCTGGACAACTCGTTAGTACGTACTATGCTATCTATTAATGTAAGATAACTCATTGACCCATTGATAACTAGGTCGCTACGGCCGCTATTGGCCGTACCTCGTTGGTGGACCAGTGGTTGGTGCCCTTGGCGCTGGACTAATGTATACTGTGACCACATCCGGGTCGAATGGAGCTGTGATTGGCTACCAGATTCTCGTCGGCGTAAGCGCTTTCTATCCTATGTTGAGTAGTTCTTCTGATGCGAGTTATATAATAGATCTGTATCGGCACCACTATGCAGAATATCCTTTTCGCCATGCAAGCCGAGTTTGACGACACACCGAAGCTAATCAGCCAGGCGACTGGCATGGTGAACTTTTGCCAGGTATGCTCACACACTTATAATTTGCGCGTGTTGGTCGTAATTTAACCCATTTTATAGTTTCTCGGCGGTACAATTGGTCTTGCCATTGCCGAAGCCACCTTCTCTTCCGAACTCGTACGCAATTTGCACAATTATGCGCCCGAAGCGCCAATCGCGTTGATACAACAGTCGCCGCTGTTAATCTACAGCGTAGTCCCAGACGCACTGGTCCCAGACGTCGTACGCGCCTACGTGTGAGTCTGCTTGCACCTATCGCGACAGGTAATAAACTTTTTAACACATGCCTATAGGAAGTCACTCTCGATTGTATTTATCATTGGCGTCCCAGCAAACTTACTCTCGCTTGCGTTCGCACTATTCATCTCGAACATCAACATCAAGAAAAAGTCCCCAACGGAGATAGAAAAGAGTGTGCCGGGTGTTGAAAACGTGACCCAGGGCCAGCGAGTAGGAACCACTAGCGGGAAACCGTCTACAGAGGAGGAGAAAACTGGCTCATACTAGCCAAGCGAGGAGCATTCAGCTCCTCCATTCTGTGCAACGTAGCGTCTTTATTCTGGACACTACTCTGGAGAATGTGGGCTACTGGATGCCCTTGTTCGAACACCGTTCCAAAATGAGCTTGATGAGGAGTTCTTCGCAGAAGGAATCCCGGTTGAGAAGTGCGAGTCCTTGGAGATGACGAGAAAGTTTTTTAACCTAATTATGTCATCTAAAATTTATTGCTCGCGAGCGGGACAAGTTGAACCACGAGTATTTGCCATACATAACTCAGTGAATAATGTCATGACCGTACTTGTGCACGTCCGGGGTTGCGATCAACTTAATTCCCGGTGGCTTCAATAAGAGGATCTCTCAGAGACTGTTGGAATCTCGCCGCCAAGCACACAACAAGAGCACGGATATCGTCACGTGGTCACCTTTCGGCCACGCTATTTATACGGGTATCGTAGGCATCATATCTTGACTTGTTTTCTTCTTCTTAGATAGACCCGACTTATTGAATATATTGTATTTTGATGCATTTGATCTAGATCAACTTGCACAGCACCCCTGTGCAACCCACAGAGACCTTCCGCAACCCGAAGGGACCTTACTTGTGGGAAATGTGGGTTGCACAGGGGGTGGGGGAGGGGGGAGGAGGGGGCTGTGCAAGTGATCTAGATCAAATGCTTCAAAATGCAATATATTGTATAATCTCTGTCTATCTAAGAAGAAGAAAACAAGTCAAGGTGGGAGGCTCGATATCGCCGCATAAATATCGTTGCCGAAAGGTGACCACATGATGTGCTCAGTGCTTCCTATTGTGCTTGGCGGGATTCCAACACTTAATTTCTATCTACTTGGACGAGAAATTTAACAGCTATTCATACCTAAAATCCCTTTCTAGATGTTATTAGTCTAGGCATTTCCGTTAGGCCTACCTAAATTTATTAAATTCGATAGATTGATATTATTCCTATTCATCCTGCTATTATTCCTATTATTCTGTTGTGGCAGGATTCGATGGCGTAAGCTAATCTCTTGGCACCTCTTATTGTTGTCTATTGCCGCCCATCGTGGCGTGTGACTAACTTTTTAGCTCTTTTATTGTGAACTAAAACAAGGCTTTTGCTAGTACATAGAATAATCGAAATATTTATAACCCAAAGGCCTGAAGTATTGAATCGAATTCCACAGGATTACGCGTAAGCCCACATTTGTGCATGTGACGCCTTGTACTGTTGCGTGACAACATTTTGTTGGGACAATTTACCGCTCGAACACCAGAGAAAAAGTGTAGGCCTACTGGACTTCTTCTAGGGGTTATAATTAGGTCTAATATTCCACGCAACACATTTATGTCACAGCATACATGAGGGGTATAATTGTTGCGCAAGCGAGGTATTGCTTTTGTGTGAAAATGTGTCTCCCCTGTTATATTGAGAGTGTTTGGCTTTGATATTTTACAAATCGAAAGAAACCATTGCTTCACGCTCCGGCAGTGCCAGACAGTTGCTTGCGTTGCCGGCCATGATCACAACCTCTCCCGATTGGCGAGCAAACACAACGGTTCTTCCCTGCACCGCCGTGCATAGGACGGAGTCCCTAAACTCTAAAGGCAAATACAGCACACGGGCTGACTCATACATAACCCAGTTGTAATCCTCTGTGATCCAAAAACCTTGAAATATCGATGGTGAAGGGACTAAGTCTGAAGAGATCAAGGGAATGCAAACATGGCCTCTGTCGGTGTTGTAAGTTAGGTGATCGTTGAATCGTGAGAGATCTCGCAATGGTCCGCTAATATCAATATCACCGCGTATTCGCCAGCCAGTTGCTGGATCCCACAATGTAATCTTCTCGAAGGATACGGAAGCTAAATATGGAGAGTGGGATTCGCAGAATGACAGAGAGGCAACAGATGAGCCTGGATCATCAAGTGTGCGCAACCATTGCCCGGACTGAATTTCCCAGACATCAATACTGCTGAAACCAGCCGAAGACGCAATGTACTGCAGATTCGCTGATGCAGCAACGTACTTGACGTAATATGGCGTAGAGATATCTGACAACACACGGCTATCACCGGGGTTAATTATCTGGATAGATTTGGACGGAGTTCCTACGATAAGATGTGTTGATTCCGGACAGAACGCAAACGCCGAATGTGTTGCAATTCTGATACTTCCCGTACACTTCCCCCCTGTATTAACGTCCCAGACCATGACGGTGTTGTGCTCAAAGTTTGTTGCTAGGAGTGATGAATCGTGTGAGAATAAAGCATTAGATTCGTAATTCAATGGTATTTGTAGCTCATATAACGGCGTGCCTCCGGTTTCCCAAATGATGGCGAGTCCGAAACCGCACGTAACAAATTGTAACCCATTTGGTGCAAGAGCAACGAAATAAATGTCGGTGTCGTGCTTAAAGGCCGTGCTTTTCGGCCTAACGGGCTCTGCGCCTATCAACACCTCTTCTGGATAAATATTCACGCCGTCCACATCCATTGTGGGATGCCGCCAGTGACTCCAGATATTAAGGGAATTTTCGTCGTCCTTGTTTGTCGTAGCATCCCAAATGGTAACAGTGCGACCCCAAGGTATTGCCAACAGACGAGAATTATAGGAGAACGAGATGGAGTATCCCTGAAACGTGTAAAGCCACTGCCCCCGAGTAGCATCCCACACATCAGCCTGCCAGCCGTATGCTAACGCCAGCAGTCGTGAATCATGCGAAAATACGAGTGTTGATACCCCTTTTTCTGCACTGCAAATTCCATCGTCTTCGTTTGTGGCGATTGTTACCACACAACTTTCCGAGCGGGTATCCCAGATCTTGATAAATCCCTTGTCGTGTATTGCGACACAATATGCTAGCAACTTTGAATTATGAGAGAAAGAAACCACCCCATGAGTTCTAACCCCACTATTATTAAAGCTTTGCCAACACTTTCCTGTTAGGACATTCCAAAGCTTGAGTCCGTCTGTGTCACAAGATGCCAGACTCTTGCCATTCGTCGAGAGAGAAATAAAAAAAGGGCGGGTACCTTGTCCAAATAGCTGGTAGGAATCATCTTTGCCATAAAGCGTCCATAGCCGGATGCCCGCATTCTCCGCTCCCATGGAACATGAAGTCAAAAGACATGGATCATGAGAGAATGAAAGATCCTGACAGGAATAACTTGAACATTGCTGAACAAGATCCCAAGTATCTGTCCTCCATACATTGAATCCATTATCTAAGTTCACAGCGAGAAATTTGGAGTCAGGAGAGAAAATAATTGGACCGCGTATTTCACCCATTTTGAGCGTCCGTGAGCAGTGCCAAGTTGTGGTGTCCCATAGTCTGACTGTATTGTCATTTGATCCAGACGCAAGTAACTTTGAGTCGTTGGAAAAAACTGCCCATCTTACTTTGTGCTGATGACCTTCTAGTCTTCTGCTCCAGGAACCCCAGTGAAGGTCTGCGATAGGCACAGCGCAAAACAAAGGGCATATTGGAGCACCTGGAATGTCATGAATGGCATTCCTGGGGGGAACAAAGATGTGTGATAGTAAATGAACTTGCAGCGGCCAGTTGTGGATCGCGTGGTAGAATTGATTGACGAATCGCTTCCCGTCGGCAAGGAAGCCACTCATGCCAGGCTTGATAGGCAGTGTACGGTGTCGTAAATTAATGTCAAAATGTACATTGTTCGTATTTATAAGGCTATCGATGATTTCTAAACACTTGTGTAGCTTTCCGATGATGGCTAAAAGCTCAATCCACTGGAAAATCCGGGGCCTGAGAATGCGTTCTATTTCTGAGACGAAATGCTGTATTATACCCGGATGGCACTGTTTTAAATGATGACCAAAATAGAGGCAAGCGTATTGGACGTGATCTGGTACCCTTTCCTTGATAACTTCGGTGTCAATCTCATCTCGAGCTGTGCCATGGGTTGGTAGCCGGCAGATGTTCCAGCGCAATGACAAGTGCATGGCACTGAGACAGGCCTTTGCTATGACGGCATGGCATACATACATATGTCGTTCAGTTGATTGGACAATGTCTGGGAACTGAGAATGTATAGAAAAGAAGGATGCATAATCCGTAATTTGGTAAGCTCCGTCACTGAAGTCGGGGAATTCTCTCTGTGCTGCTAGGAAGAGAGAATCGAGAGTGCATATGAAAAAAGGCTCAGCAACAAAAGCTTCGATGCCTAAGGTACTGCCACCAGGCTGAATGATGTGATAGAAGGCCCCCGCCGGCCTATTTGTACCAAAGGAACTGGAGCCTGGTTCTTGGAAGTCGGGGCTAGCAGGTGTTTGGTCTCTCTGTGGCTGCTGACTAGAGATAGCTTTTGCTGCCATAGCTGGCGACATGCTAAGTGATACAACTGAGGGTAGGTTTGCTGCAGCAGACTGCTCGTTGGGAATGGTTGTATCATCTCCAAGCGTCCAGGAAACAATCGTACCTGGCTCTGGAGTAGCTACGCAAATTAGTGACTCGTCCTTCGACCCAAAGAGGTTGGAGGAACTCACAAGCTCCTGAAGCTGGCGAATACTGTTCATCATGTCGGATGCCCTCCCTGCGCATAAAACGATCGATCTTCTCTTGAGGTACTCTTTGACCTCGAAGGGAAAGCTGCAGAGCAGGTCCATCAGGATGTGCAAGGCTGTCTTGCACCACTCTCCGTATGATAGCTTTCATCTCACCTCTCCTAATGTTTGTTCCGACGTTCCACTTCTTCAGGATCGACTTGAGTTGCCTTTCGCTGTTAATAGTCAGTCATTGTCGCACGGTGAACGTAGGACTCTTTGCCGGAAATTTCTTACGTGGCTTTGAACTTCAACTGAGATCCAATCTCAGCAATGATTTCATGAAATGTCATTTTTCGCTTGACGCAGTCGAGAACATGTGCCTTGACCGGATTCCAATCTGCTTCGCGCAAGGTCCGAGCCTTCCGCGACCGATTCTTTCGCGCAAGCAGTCTCGAAGGCGGCGAGCTTGGTATCGCCGCGGGGGCAAGAGCGCTGCCGCCCGGGATATCTTGAGATGCCGACATTCTGCTGCCGCAGACCTTTAAGATTGGTTCTGCAGGATACTGTATGAAGGATGGTGCAGGCTTAGCGTACGGTCACTCGTCGCTCTTGCGCAGTTAAATTTGCGGGAAAAAATTTTGTTCAAAGGCGATTACAGATAAAATGGATTCGCCTGGAGCGGACGGCTTGAAGGAGAGACATTTTAGGTGTCAAAGGTTGCTGCAAGCCCGGGAATATATGTTTTTTCCAACGACTGTACACGCTTGGAGGAGACTACGGAGTACATACAGTCTGGAACAAATATGGCGCTACTACGTCAGCTTTAGTCCTTTTGCGCCATGCAGAGACGGGGGCAAAAGTACAATGTTCAAAAGTACTATTCGCTACTTCCGCTAGCGTGCGTGGCTGCTTATTGGTCCACGTATTGTCCTTTTGGGCGGTCATTCGTGCAATTTGAGACCTGTAAGTCGCCACACAGCCTTGTTTTTGTAGTCTTGTTTTTTGTAGTCAGGGTGGCGCTGTTTGCCCCTCCAAGTTAGGCGCCGCCCCGATCGGGCAAGGTGTCCTCGCCGCCATTCGCCTAGTCCACAGCGACGCCCTACCCTTCTAGAGCCTTTAATGTAAATAGTTTGCGCCTCCCACAATCTTGTCCTCTTGTACTATTGACTTCACTCTCCTTCTCAACGATATTTCTCTCTTCTCCTAGTCTGCTTACTACCTCTGTCTATGTAACTCGTCTTAGCTGACCTTTTGGTGGGGTTTCTTGACGTAGCTTTTTGCTTGCACGTATCCATTTAACCACCCGCGGCCTCCTAAGCTATGCGGAAGTTAGTCCGTATACTTTCCTATCTGCGTAAACAAAATAACTTGTTGTATTTTATTCTTCAGAATGAAAACTAACAATATATGAGCATTAGATTGACTAATATCTTTGTAATTGTTATTTAGTGTTGCTGCTATTGGTAGAGATATCTGAGCTGAGATGTGACGGCTGTGGTTGGTTCCCAAGGGATAAACCTAGTCGTGGTTTATGTTGGCAGTATTAAGGACTCGAGCTTAAGCTCACGTCTCTACAAACGTGCACTGCTAGCCTGGAGCGGAGAGGCAAGACAGGCGTATCTGTGGGTTGCACAGGGTTGTGCAACGATCTAGCTCGTCGGCTTCAAATTGAATATATTCATAAGTCTCTGTTATCTATTTAAGAAGAAGAGAGCTTCTCGCTCTCTTCCCTTTTCTCTTCTCTTCTCTAAAGCTTATAGATATTACAATTGACGCTTGTTTGCAGATGCCCTCAGGCTAGTCCAATATCTTTCAAAAATATATATACCTGCTAGAAGTTCTATATGCTCTCTCCCACTCTTCTTTAGTAAGGTCTCTTTATCTTTATTAATAAAGTATAGTTTGTTATATCTATTATAGTTTAACTACTAATTATACATAATTACTAAGTGCTTATAAAATACTTTTTTATCTATATCTCTAAATTCTACTCCGTACAGTCATAAGTTCCACTATTTACTTTCCTAGCTAATAGTAAGAATAAGCCTACATTATATATTAAGTTATCTTTTGTTAAATTTACTACATTCCTGCCTGCTTTTTAACTAGCAATATACTATTTAGAATCTACGCGAAGACACAGCATAGGCTTCGCCAGTCCAACGTAGGTGCAAAGACTAACATAACCTTCCCTTATTGCTGCGCTCTTATTACTGCAAAATTTAGCGGAGTTTAGACTTTACGAAGTATATCCTATTTAAACTAAGTAAATATTTATCTAAGTAATAATGCCTAACCTTAGCGCTAAAACATAAGCGATAACTAGGTAGCGACTACGGGGCATCTACGAGGGTTCACGCCTGGGCTGTTCTGTAATGTAATTTGCGGCTCCAAAGACATCTTTAGAGAAATTCGTTAACACAAAGTGGGGGCATGTCCCCGAAGGCGTGTAGACCCGGGTAAGTAATAGCTGGCAGAAGCGAAGAATAGGAGTAAAATCGTGAGATAAAGCGAACATCTCGTTTGGAAGGAGGAGGCTAAAGCAGAGTTTGTACCTTGGTTCTGGCAGCTCTCGCCAGGACGCCATCAAAAGCCTTTGTCTCGGATTAACATCTATCCGTTGAGCCACTTTGGGGGCTTGGCGGAACAATTCATTTGTCTCCTAGGGTCTAAGAGTTTGTATCCCGAAAGTACTACGCGGTTGCCGCCGCTAACCTGCCGGTTCTAATCCAGGGTATTCTTTTCGCAATAATTATAGTTATAGTTAACGTAGGGGTTATATTATTCCAAGAGTAAATTCGCTTTAGCGCATGATAGTAGCAGCTATCCACCAACGGTGATGTCTCCATTTTTGAATCTCTGCCGAAATGAATCTACAAAATGGGCTAATCAGTCCAGGTTAACTTTCTTGTTGATTTTGGATCCGTGAATAAAACAGGTCATCTGAGGGATGCTTAGAGCGTCTGTCTGGACTTGTTTCTTCTTTTAAGACGCAAGAAACCAAAAATCAACCCAACTTAGGTACAGGTCTAAGAGACTTCCAGATGGTCTTTCTGTGACAGACGTGACAGCCATTGCAATTATTGGCTTGCAAACAAGATAAATAAACCAGAGATCGCAGCAGAGAAACTTCACCCTGTCGCTCTTCCATGGGTATTTATAATATTTATTGGGGCACAGAATTCCCACAGAACAGTATATCTCCTTGGTGACCGTAAAGCATTACTTTTGTGACGACAGGGGTTTTGGGTCAGTTAAAAGTAGAGATGCTAGGAGAGATACAAGAAGCTGGGTAGAATGGCGAAGAATAAAGTGGAAGGAGAGGCCATCCTCAGGGTAGGAAGGAATAAAAGGAAGCATTGTGGAAAAAATTGGAAGGACAAGTACGCAGAACAATCATCAGCTTCATGTTTATCAGAATCTTCAATTATATGCATTTTGTGACCCCTGTCATTCCTAGCTGTTGCTTTCAACAAATGCATGCCAGCTACTGTCCCGCACTACAATGCTAGCAGTCGCATGACTTAAATCACGCCGTCGTTGTACGAAGACTGTTCGAGGAGATGTCAATTTGAAGACGATGAAGGAGATGATTGGTACGCCTGGGATCGTTTCATTAGTCTAAAAGGTAGCTTTCCCAACAATCTTGACCCTGATTGCGCCTCGGCTGTCGACAGAGTGCTTTTTCCTCCTTGGATAACCCAGAAGGTGAACGTGACGGATCTTGATATCATCCATTGTTGTTTCGTGTAGGTCCAATTCGAACGTCCGGACCAGCCTTACCACTACCAAAAAAATCTGTGAAAGGGCCAATCTATCACACATTCAGCCAGTCATTCAATCGTGATGGCTTTTATTCAGACCAGTTGGAGGCGTGTTAGGGGGTGGACCACTTACTCCATGCCAATACAGTGTCTCCTGCCTTTGGAGAAGCTGACTAAGAACTTACTGAGTGACATGTCATTGTCGTGATGCTTAATCCAGCGCTGAGGATGAAATGAATGTGGGTCGGGATAAATCGCTGGATCTGTATGCACAAAGTACGTGGACTGGCTAACTGGTATCTGTGGCAGTGTTAGAGATACAGAATGAGTCGTAGCCACCACAGGCTCTCATTGAGTGGAAAACTTACCCCCCGAGGGATCAAAAAATTTCCATATTGCAGCGGTTCATCGACAGCCACTCTTGGGAGACGACTAACAAACCCAAATGATAACCACAAACCTTCGTAAACCACTCCACTCTGTGCACATAAATGTCAGCTAAGTTAAGTTTAGCTCCTCCCCTGACGTTAAAAAACAAACTAAAGCAAGGCTTCTGGCACAAAGCATACCAGATATGACAGGTGACGAAGCTGTGTCATGGAATACTCGTGCTGATCCAACTGGGCGGGCAGCACTGCATCCAGCTCCTCACGCAGCTTCTTCAGGTGCGTTTTATTGTTTAAAAGATGAAATACTATTGTGCTGATAGTCCTTGCTGTTGATTCAGTACCTCCAAACACAAAGCTTATGCTGTCGTCTACCAGGCGACCAATGTCCTTTTCTTCCGCTGGTATGTGAGCGTCATTTAGCAGCGAGGCCATGATCGATTTTGACTGTGGCCCCTCTACTGTTTTCAGACAGGAGAGAATCTTAGCTCTGACGTCGTCTTGGAAATCCAGTAGCGCTGCGACAGGCTGCACGGTTATTCGAACAATGCCACGAGGCAGATTTGTAAAAGCAGACACGGCCCCGGGGAAGAACCTTGCAACATTGAAGACGGTAGATAGGCCCAGTATCGCGTCCGTCGCAACGGCCTTGAACCCAGGCTCGCCAACAAAGTCAAAGTGCTCCCCATAGAAGCGTTTGGTAATGACATCCGCGGTCAGCGCCGCAAAGGCGGAATTGAGATTCACCACGGTCCCATTGGTGGCAGCCTCTTCTAAACGCCGGAATAGCCTATCAGTACGCTCATGAATCAACGACTCCATCTCTACTATGGCCCGCTTGGAGAAATAAGGGTTCATGTAACCACGCCGGACCCGGTGAAGGTCATGGTCAATGGTAGCACCGGTTGACCCTGGAAAGCCAAAAGCCTTGTATGTATCCGGGTCCTTGTTTACCTTGCGCGTGCCAGATGTGTAAATGCTCGAGTAAAACTCTGAGTCACGAATATGCAGCTCTCCAACATTTACGCGAACAATCGGGCCTGTAGGGAAGACGCGGCATCAATACGTAGGGTCTAGGAGGAATTTGCAAGGCGACGATACCCACACCCAGGGAAGGCCACTGCTTACCATAGACTTGGTGCATTTTTTCGACTTGCCAGATATATGTGCCGTCACGAACCACATCATACCAAAATTCATACATATTGCTCATGGCTGCCAGCTTGGGTCCGGGGAAACCACTCAGCGGGTGCAGGAACAAGTTGTAGAAGCACTTGGAAAGTATGTAGACCAAAGCAACCCCCAGGCTTGCCCACAAGACGGAATGCCATTGCATCTCATCGCTGATGCGAACTATCGTCATTTTCCGCAGTTCTTATTCGGTAAACAGGACCTTTGATATGAAGAGAACGCCTTGGTTTTTGGCCGTCACTTGCTGGATTGTAGAGAGTGATTATCACTGAAGGGCAGATCTACCAGGAGAGAGTTTACCACTATTACCACTAAAAAGACCATGCGTGATTCGTCCTCCGACCGTACAAACATTCCACCTCGACAACTCCGGGACCTGCCGATGAAACTTTGTCATTTCTGGAATGACACAGCTGGCGACTGGGTACAAGCTTGGTTTCATTGTAGCCGCACTTGACCAACCACTGCATATAGCTCGTACGTCATACTGCTAGCATATGACGCGCAGAATGCGGCTACTTATCGCTACGAAATGTTTTGTCGCTGGTACTTACATTGTACTTACAGGATTCTACGCCCGCGCAGACTTATTAATGTGGTCGAGAACAGATGTGGCTGATGTTTTGGGCAGCGTTGTTCGCGCTTAGCGAGCTATTTGACTCAAACCTCAGGAGGGATAAATGCAGGTCTTGCAGTAACCCGCACTCAGTGTATGGTGTCTGAGACCTTCAGCCTGTGCATAAATCATGGACGGAGGAACCCGGATGACGAAGAGACACAGCTTTATTCTTTATAAATTGCTCCACTAGTAGTGATACGCAAGCCGCATTCAGACATGGACCGAAATCTGAACGTCCTTTGGCCACGCCATCCTCAGCGCAATGACTAACGCTGCAGCTCCAGCAAGCCACATGATAAATGATAAGGCTGCGAACCGGATATGTGAACATATCTTGCCTGAAATCATTCTTTTAAACTCCTGGGCCTCATTCACTTTCGGAAATGGGATTTCTGGGACCGGTTTTCCGAGGAACCGACATAGCGGCTTCCATCCCTCCTTCATATCGTAGACAAGCAACCGGTCTGGAGGCACTATGGCTCGTACTTGACGATAATGCTCGTCAAATGCCCTTCTGGCATTGACCCTGGCTTCCTCTACTGTCAAAGCGTTGAAAAAGCCAAGCAGCGACTTTCGGCCCATGGTGACAAAGTTGTATCCAAAGGCCGGCTCGACATAGTTGACACAGAACTCGGCAGTGGTACTCCACAATTGTTGAAACAGAGTCTCATCCACACTTTTATACCACCGGTTGAAGTCTCTGATAACCAGGACCACCTTGACTTTGGGGTATAGTGTGATGAGGTCGGATGCGTACAGACTGGCCACATCAGTGGCGGCCTCACATGTTCCGAAAAGCTCCTCCCAATCCTCCAGCTTGAAAGGTTGACCGGTATAAGTTGGTAATGCCGGAAACGTTGCATCAGCTGCGCGCTCCAGGATCTTGAGCTGATGGGGAGAGTCAAAGGACTGGATGCCATGGTAAACGTTCTCGTACCCAAGTATGGTCAGTGCTTTGGCGATGGATGCAGATCCCGTGCGGGGCAGCCCGACGGAAAGTACCCGCAGTTTCGGTTCTTGCAAAGTGTCTTGCATTGTGTCTTGTATCGTGTTTCGTAAAAGATGAGTGAATGTCTATTCTGGACGTAAATATCAAAGGTAACAAATGAAGTGTATACGTTTGAAGTGGTTAAATTTGCAACAGCCAACTAGTTACTAATCTTAACTGCCGCTTCCATACATTGTGCGTTTCCTTACGGGACCTAGGGAGGTGAAACTCCTGCCCGGGTAGAACACGTATGGGATGCGGAGTAGCTACTCAGTAATGTGTTGCTACTCGCCCCTGGGAGGAAGGATATATGCCCACAAAACTAACTGTATTTAGCTAGAGTGCACGCGATCTCCTGCTGCTTTCTCCAAATGTGTACAGAGGTGCAGTTCAAACTACTAGCTACTCTGTGCGAGGGATGAGGACTCTACCCGGCATAATACACACCATACGCATGGGAGTTGTTGGATAACAAGGAGGTTTTGAGAGTGTGGGTTGCACAGGGTGTGCAACAGGTGATCTAGATCAACTGCTTCAAAATAGAATATATTCAATAAGTCAAGTAGGTTATCTAAGAAGGAAGAAAAGAAGTCATCGTGGAAGGCACGATATCGTCGTATAAATATCGTGGCTTAAAGGTGACCACGTGATAGGCTCCGTGCTTCCTATTGTGCTTGGCGGCATTCCAACAGAGAGAGACTGGAAAGATCGAAAATACGAGGAAATACGCCGGAAGTCGAGGAGTGAAGAGGGGAATGAAAGGAGGCAGTTCGGGAGCAATTGGAAGGGTCAGAACTCAGAACATTCATCATTAATCATCATCAGCATCATCTTAGATACGTGCATTTTGTGACCCCTCTCAATTCATTCCCGTTGCTTCCAATAGGATGACTCCGTAGCAGTGGATCTCACTATATAATTTTGGCAGTATTGGTAGGTAGTTAGGGCGGGATTGATATTTTATTGTATCTTGGGTATCGACAGGGACAGCTTTTCTTTATCATACTTTAATGACGTTTTCATTACGTCTAAAGTGTCGCGTGCGCACAAATTAACCGGCCCTGGAGGGTATTTGCTCCGGCTTTTCTGGCTGGTTGTACCGCTTCATTGACCCATTGTATCCACATTATCATCAGCACTCTTATCAAGCGACAGTTTGAGGTATGCTTGGATATGGCATAGTGAGTGCTGTTCACTTCTCTCCGCTATATCAGCCTGCCTTGTAATGTTGACGCTGAGGGATACTAAGGCTAATTTAATAGTCACAACAACACCAAGTTGAGATGTCGCAAGAAAACATGAGCCTACTCAAGGGGTGAAACCGCACATACATTGCACTCTGTCGAAGCCGCTCAGCTATTGTGTGGGGGATCTCGCGCACGCCGGTGTACAGGGATGTTAGGTCCTAGATTCATTTAATCATGTGCTTTTCTCAAGTATAAGAGGGTCCATTTGCCCGAAGCTTAGTTGAATCAATCGATCCCTTTTTGCCTCAATGATTTGACTCTTCTTAATCCAGAAATAAAAAGACCTTAGGAAAGACAACCCATAAGCAGCCTTTTTGGCAGCGGGCACAGCCATTCAATTAGAGATTTCAGTCAAAACATTGAATATTCTAGGAAAACATGAACATCGCTACAGTCAGAGGTAAGTACGACCTTGTGAATGTTCTGTGTCTAGCCAATTACTAAAATACAAGACAGACGGATTGACTTCATCCAGCGATCAAAAGTTCCAGTTTCCTATTCACTATGCCTTTGACTATCTGCATGGCGGGAGCAAATATTTACACCTCCCTTATCTAAAGCTCAACGACTATGTCCAGTCGCAGGTATTCTTATCGCCATCGTTAACTAAGACGTCGGACAACAAGCAAGCAATACAGCGAGGTGATAATGCCATTAGTCTCAATCCCTTGAACGCAAAATTGCCATGGCCATCGGGTGTCCTAACCTGCCGTCAGAGCAAACACTGGCAGCTTACGTTAGATGTTACTCGGCAATTCTTAAAGGCTTTTGCAGAGTATAACTCAACGCAGACCCTTTCAACATCGGGTAGATCAATTGCTGAGATTGCCGTGAAAGAACTTGAATCCAAAATTGAGGAAGGGTGGGCAAAATTTCCCGTTTACCTCTTTTCAGAAGCAGATGAGCAGAGAACGAAGCTTTTGGCTGCAGTAAATGTGTTTATTTTTGTCTTTGATGGTAATAATAGCCCCTCTTCTCTTTGTTTTCTAAATTAAACCCTGTGAACCTGTTAGAATCATGTGTGTCACTAATAGTTTGCGACTCAAGATTTCTGGGAAATGCACGATATCTCGTCTGTGAGTAAAATATGCAATCTATAGTACCGTTCTTAGTATCTGATCTACGGACCTAGTTTGTCAGTGTGCAAAAAGCATTTATCCAACGAATGCAGCCTGAAGCGTGTAATGATAGCACTGTCAAGTCTTTTCTTGAGAACATGATAGACAACACCATCATGGAAATTCTTCAAATTGACAAGCTGAATGGAAATAATTCCGGCCGGGATATGATCGAACTGATGATTAGGTTCTTCAACCGACCTCCCCCACCTTCTACGTACCGAAACATAGAAGAATTTCTGCTCTACCGGCACGAAGATGCCGCGGTTCCGTATGTGATTTGCTGTCTTTCTCCCCCCCCCCCCCTTTTTTTTTTTGTGTGTTTATATGTACTACTTTTTCAGTCTAAGTATTTCGACTAAAAATGTCTAGGTATGTGTTGGGATGTACTAAGTTCTCGCTTAACTCGTCCATCAACCTTGAAAGCCCTGGTCTTACGAAGTATATTCGTCTAGTCAAAGATCATGTGTCCATAGCCAATGATCTGGGCTCATGGGAAAAGGAAAAGGCAGCTTATGACGCTGGCCATGTTCTCTATCTAATCAATACTGTGCAAGTTGTAAAGGAACTCTTCAGCTTATCCAGCTACGACGCCGCCGTGACTGTGACTGAGGGACTTCAATTGCAGAGAGAATGCGAGATCGACGAGGAAATACAGCGCCTAATGAGTGAGGATGCTTTGACAGCAGATGAGTGGCGGTTTATTGATGCTACGCTTCATGTATTGTCTGGAAATGTGTTAGTCTCCACCATCATGTCCCGCTACGGTGGTGAGCAGAGCAGGCTATCATCTTGATGGAAGACATATCTTATTTCATTGACTTTTATCATTTTATTATTAGTGCTATTACTTTAGATTTATTTTGTTTTATTTATTTATTTTAAAATTCTTTTACACAGAAAATAGTCATGAAGGAACAGGAACTTGCAACCAAACCCCTACAGGGAGGGAGGGAAGGTGGTTAGAATGAGTCCTCATAACCAAGTATTATCTAAGAAAAACGCTCTTAAATCCACTGCATATTTACTACTTCGAGCCATACCGTAAAGATCCGCCGATAGGTCATTGAATTTTTTTTTTTTTGCGCTCCATTTTCTCTACCGAAGCATACAACCGAATGGTAGAGTACGATCGAGTTGAGACGTGCGGACGCAGAAAGTGCGGACGCAGAATGAAACAAGTGCCAACGCGTAATATCCGAGTTGCTTGTTGGTTGAGTGTCCAGACCATACACGAGCGCGTAAAATGTGTTAAACTTAACGCTTGGGAAGAGTATTAGCTCCCTGTCGGTGTATCTGCTTCTCAACAGCGTACTCACGCGCATGGGCCTTTGTATAGTGAAGAGCTGAAGCTTAAAACGAATCTATATTCACACAAATTCCCGCTAATAGGTGGATTTTTTTTTTATGATGCCTTTTACTTGCTATAGATAGGCGCGGATAAAACTTCAATAGCGAAACTTCTTTCTGTGTAAGTTGAGTTTAGTTTCCGCTCATTTGCAAATAACGGCTCTGCCGAACATAGTCCATCCAATACATAGTACCACTAATCGCATATTTGAAGCGTGCAACGATTTCTGGGAACTCCCGTTCGAGGAGAGTCAGTTCATCCTCCAGCTTCTGCTCGTACAGGACTGCTTTTTGAGCAACCAAGTCCATCGCCTCGTTATAGCTGCAACCGTTACTGGTGTGCAGAATTTCCACAGCATTCATGTGAGATTTCTTCTGCTGCCGACCCCCCTTGAATAGCTTCAAATCGCTCGAAACGCCGATGTACTTGCCCAGATATTCATACGCGCTAGAAAAGCTTTCGTACCGTTCCCAGAAATGGTCGTGGCCGCACGCATAGAGAATTAAAGAAAATAAATGGTCGAATCCAACGTCGCACTGCCGGATGGCAATGTAATCTTCGAAAGAAAGAGCTTTCTGGTACAGCTCCGCTTCTACCAAGATTTCCACATTTTCAATGTATCTTCTGGCTCCTCGACGGAAGGCTTGGCGCTGATCATGCGTCCAGTCATTTCGACACCACAAGCTTGTGAGGGGAGAGAATCTCTTGTCTTCCGGGTCCTTTCCGTCGATAATACCCATGAATGTGCTGCAGAGATGGCTGGCACGTTTCAAATCTTCAGCGCCATCCACCTCACGGTCAAATGCGGACAAAAAGGCACAATAGATAACCATTGCCCTGACCTTGTCGAATGATCCGTCTGGGCAGATGT
The DNA here is from genome assembly GCA_032433595.1 of Conoideocrella luteorostrata. Taxonomy (NCBI): domain Eukaryota; kingdom Fungi; phylum Ascomycota; class Sordariomycetes; order Hypocreales; family Clavicipitaceae; genus Conoideocrella; species Conoideocrella luteorostrata. Next base: position 77,626 of record JASWJB010000151.1, read on the forward strand.
AAGCGGCCAATAGTCCGGTCATTACAATGTCGCTGTCACCGCCTCCTTGCGCTATAAAACTGTCGCCTTTCCAGCCCGCATACCATTCGTATGCACTTTGCTTGAGAGTTTCAAACCTGGGGTGCATCCGAAGAGGATGGCGGGGTGCAATTGCCGCCGATGTCTGCTGTGGCGATGTGGTGGCCATCTTGAGTAGCGGGACCTCAAATTCAGGATGGTAGGATATTGTGCATTAATGCTGTCTTGGCGGGAAATGAACAGGGCGGGACTGTGTGTTTTATAGTTATTCATTCATTCATTTGTATTTGGGCTGTCGGCCGAGTTCCACTGAATGCGATAAAACAGTTCATGGGGGCAACCCATCACCACCCTACCGGCCACTTTTCCAACCGCAGCACGACGTAGTTGTGAAGTACTCCCTCCGTACGGGGTACCTGCAGACGCGCATCCATCGTCTGCGTGGTAGTAGTGGCAAGGTAATCTGGCTGGTGGGCCAGACTATGCAAACAAGGCACGAGCTGCATTTGCTTGCGTGCATCTGCTGTTATCCTCTTGCATTATCTTGCAGCTCCGTGATATCTACGCGATGCATCGTGTCCATCGCCCATCGCACTTCTCCTCGAATGTTGGCCTACAGAATGCAGCAAACAGTGGAGGTTGCATTATTACCTATCGCTAAACCGGCGAACTCCCCAGCACTATACATACCATACGTCAAGCTGTGCGGCGGATGTAATATTCTCCGTAGCCATAATCACATCAGTTCTTTTAGCACACTAGCGCCTCTTTTCTATACCGGGGCGTACATTAATCTCAAACATCGTTACCACACATCTTGCAATTCCAGCGCGCAACACATGTAGTCTCAACGGTAGCCGTAAGCAAATAAACCAAGTATCTCCTAGGGTAAAAAAGGATGCGAAAAATCACGCCAATATCTCTAAATAATCTTGCCCGGACGGACACTGAGAAATGTAACGTGATGGAAGCCAATAGCGGCGGGGCTACTCCATACATCAAATGTGGTAAATGACACAGAGCCTCGTCTATTTAAGTGGTAACTACGGAGTACACCGTCGGCTTACTAGGTGCCCAATCTATTTTGCATTAAGCACGGACATTCTCAAGCCGCCGATCGCTAATTTTCTTGCGGAAAACCCGCCGCGTGGCGCCCCAGGCCGTTTGTGTTAGAGTGCCACAAACACGAGGGCAGAGGATGAAATGAAATGCGCCCGCCGTCGCTCCGATCACACATCGCATCCCAGTAGCAAAGATATTCCGGCAAAGACCTTATTGCGGACAGTTCACAAAGCGCTGAAACTTAACATAACTGTCTGACTGAGCAGACGTCGCGGCACACGTTCTCGGAACCGCATAATTGTTATCCGCATCAGTTTGCCACGCCAGTCTGCAGGTACGCGGGTTGTCCTGATTGACAACCTTGATATACTTGTACCCAATCTCGTGACCCGCGTCGAGAACAACAGTCCCTGTCCAATGTGGGTGTTTAGGCGTGTACTCGGACGCATTTAACGCCAAAGCTTGTCTGGGGTCCCAGTTGCCCAGAGCGTCAATGTCGCCTACGATCTTGATAGATTCGCCCGGCACAGTTGGTGCCCGCGCGTTGAACGTCACTGCGACTCGATCAACGACGGTGCAGTCGCCAGCCGACGCCGAAGACGACGCCTCCGCTTCCGCCGGCCCCTGTCCGTCACTGCTGTCGTGACGTTGGTTGGTCAGTTGAGGGCACTTCCGGTCGAGATCCTCTGGCCGAGGCTCATCTGTTTCCTGGTGCCACTTCTCCTCGTCAACATAGATGCCTTCTCCGTTCACAATCATGTAGTATTGGCCATTGTCGAGCTTGCATGATTCAGAGTCTTGGTCATACTCGACGGCTCGTACAGGCCGGGAGGAAGATTGTTCGTGGTCCGGCTGCTCGTTGTTGGTGCTGCTGGTTATCAGCTGAGGACATTTCTCCGCCAGGCCTTGTGGCTTGGGCTTCTCTAGCTCTGGGTACCAGTTCTCATCGGTAAAGTAAATGCCTTCTCCATCCAAGACGGTGTAATACTGTCCATTGTCAAGCTTGCACGATTTCGACTCGTGGTCAAACTCAACAGCTTTGACCGGTGCGCCGGGCTGCTGCTCCTCATGCATATGCTTGTCTTCATTATCACTTTCACTACCGTGATTCATGTTCAGTTCGGGACACTTCTCCTCGAGGCCTTCCGGCTTCGGCTCCTCGCCTGATTCTGGACGCCAATTACCATCCGTAAAGTACTGAACTTTTCCGTCAACAACCGCATAGTACTGGCCATTGCTGAGTTTGCACGATTGCGAATTGGGATCAAACTCGACAGCATGGACGGACGCGGACACTGGTCTCTCCTGAGGATGTTCATTCTTTTCGGTCTTTTCGGTCTTTTCATTCTTTCCGGTCTTTTCGGTCCCTTCGGTCCTTTCCGTCCTTTCGGTGTAGTAGACGAGTCGCTTGAACGGCTTCCCATTCTCATCCATAATCATGGTATGAACCTCACACTCCTGCGGATCCTTGCCGCAATTCCTGTCCTTGAAAGACTGGTACTGGCCGCATGGCGCAGACCAGCCGGGCTGGCAGGGGTCGTCCTTCTCGTCGCCGCATTGGATAAGTGGCTGCGACTCACACAGCCCCTTGACCTTGACATAAAAGGTCCAAGTCTCGAGAACACAGTCATGGAAGCCCCTGCACTCCCATGAGCGCGAGTTGGAGGCTTCTACTGTGTTGGTGTCTTCGTCTTGTCTGGAATACTCGCCTGAGATGCTAAGGCCACCGGCTGCAAGGTGCGCCCCAAAGTTCCAGCCGCGCGAGGTTCTTTGCTGAACGGTTGTTGATTTAGTCGACGAGATTGATATATTGCCCTCATCCATGTTGAGTTGGCTCGCCTCTTCACGGAATCTCTTAGCATAGACAGTGACGTTCGTCAACTTCGATTCCACGAGGCGGCGACGCGCAGCGAAAGTGGTGACACCGCATTTGGGAATCAGGTTAAGCCCGGGCACAAAGTAACTAATAATGTTACCATTGACTACACTGTTTTCTGCGCAGGTCAATTCCGATATAATATCGATGTATGACGTCATTGGAGGATTGGACCAGTCGAGAGTGTATAGTTGTTGTAGCTGGGCGATGATGCTTTCGGCACGGTCTTTGCCATTCTGGCAAACACCGCCGGCAGCGAATAGCACAGAACAGAGTGCCAGCTTCATGATGCAAGACAAGTTGAACCAACAGTGAGAGAACGAACAAAACGTAGTCTGACAGCCCCCCTCCTGTATCCAAGTGCCGGTGATAAGGTTTTTGTACAGCCTTTTCGATACGGGTTAGAACCCTGCAATCGAATTTAGCTCCTCCTGCGTTGATATCATCCGCTCGTAACTCCGGGAGAGGGGCCTTAGATCTGGTGATTATCTTTCATGATTCTAGTCTTGGGTCGTTTGCATGAACATGCCACCCACCAGCTTTTTTTCCCCATCTCATCCACAGTTCATCATTCAACACGAACTAGTGACCCACGCATCGAGACTACAATGACTAGGACATGACTCATACATCTTGTACAACGCTCGTCAAATAGTTACCAAATCGGAAGAGCATACCATAATAGAAACAACACCATGATCTGTTATGTTTTAGCCCCTTATTCCTCAATTGAATGATTACTCTTTGCGGCTAAATAGGTGGGGATAATGTGCGGTGGATTTGCATAATGGACTACTAGGGGTAATTATTAAAGCCCCCACCCGTGGCTGAAAAGGGCGTCAAAAGTACCAAAACAACGCGTGACCTGGGATTGCTGACGATTCTAACAGTTTCTAGTGTTTATTATGCTTTCCGTTTAGCAGCAATGACTGCGGCACGACGAGCCAGCATTGTGTCTGTTAAGCTATCTAATCGTGTAACGGAATAGCATCCTAAGCATTTTTAAGTGTCACCTGAGGCCAGTTTCATGTTGCCCTCTTCCTATAAATTGTCGTTAACTGCCAGTTTCGTCTTGTGGGTTGACGGATTCTGCACCTGTTGTCGGAATTAGCGCACGTAGTAAAGCGTCACAAACCACAGGTGTACAATATAAGTCATGATGAAACGCTCTGAAACGTAAAATGGCTGTTGTCGAATTCATCTACTCCGTACAAATGTGCCGAATTCCCCTTGTACGGGACAGTTCTATCACGTGAGTAACTTCTATCAACTAAGCTATTCTGTAGGCAACAAGTAATATATCCAAGTAGAATTTTTACGTTAAATAGCTTACTGGGCCTTTTGAACTTTATTTTCTAGAGCTGTTAATTATCAAGATACATTTGACTTATCATAGCTCTAGTTCTATTGCGGCGGATATTTGCTCGTGGATTTAACCTGCTTGGCAAAGAAGCCAAGCATAGATAGATCCATCTTCATGGAGCTTCCTGGCGGAAATTGTAAGTGACCGGCTCCACTTATATCATAGTCCCAGCACCTTGTGATTGCTCCCTGGAGATATCACGATGTATGGTTGCGCATAAATATTTATATTAATTCGACCCACTTTTACTCACTGGGAAGACCATAAATAGTCATCATGGGATGATCCGCTAGCGACAAAAAAAGCTTATCGCATTAACGCGTACCATGCATTCATTTTGTTCGGTAAATCAATACGGGGTGGTGTGTTATCACATCTAATAGTATGACATGTCAAGATACCAGTATCTCGCGTTTGTTATGCGCGAGCAGCCTCAGTTATTTGCATTCAGCTATATACGAGCAAGCATCTGTTACTGATCTGAGAAGTAAGGGATTTTGTGTTCAAGTGACGCGTTCATACAACCGGATGATAGCATTCGTCTATTTGCAGCCTTATCTTAAATCAAAGCCTGATAGCCTATTCCTCTCTTCGTCAGTGTCTTCGTTCCCCCTCAATCGCATCCCAACATGAAGCTCCTATCCCTATCTCTAGCCGTTTTCGTCGTCTTCGAAGCCAGCCACGGCTGGTCCTTCCAGAAGACTCAGCCCAGAAGCGCCGGTGTTAAAATAGCCGGACAGCCCGAAACTCCCAATCCCCTGGGGTCATTTGACTCGAAAAAGATCGGAGAAAAAATTACTATCGTGTATCGCGCCGATTCGAGGTCTCCAGAGGAAATTGAAAAAGCAGGCGGATTCTACCCGAAACCTGGCCCCGAAACAGCCGCGAAGTACAATTTATACTCCCACATCAAGGGCAATATACAGAATACAGCCTATGTTTCTACTACGCAGTTTCTCTCCACAGCTGTCTCCTACGCCAGAAACGCGCAGCGTCTTCCCGGTAATAAGGAGAAGCAAGCCTATATCTACAAGATTGAAACCTCAGAGCTAGCCGTCGATGTTAATCGATCACTGCGCATCTTAAATTTCGGGACCAACGGTGAGCATGCATTCATGGGCGGCATTCCAAACTCGCAGATCATGGGATATGTCAAGGCCACAGAAGAAGTGATGGAAGACATAGGAAAAGCCAGGTTTCGCCCGAACCCCAAGTATCGCCCAGTTCGCAATCCAGGGAGCAGCGTACATCCGGAATTGGCTGTGTTCCCCCCGGGTCACCCTGCCTTGCACATCAAGCCTTGGAGACGAATCAATAGCAAGGCGGGGGCAAAACCAGGCATTGCGGCGGTTTTTAAGACAACACAAACTATGACACGTTTGAGGATAAAACACAACGTTCAGGCATCGTTTCGTACATCTGAAACCGATGCACTTCACGGCGGTGGCCATATGAATACGCCTACAACTCCAAATAACGGGCCAAGCCAGCCTATCGGTACAAAGAACAAGTTCAAGGTTAAACCTCCCAACGAGAGACCGAGCAAACTTCCGAGTGAGCTTCCGGAGGGCAGTCTGCAAGGATCCTTTAGACCCTTCGATCCTGACGACAACTTATCAACAGACGCCAAGCCGAAGAAAGTTGATAAAACAGATGACAAGCACAAAAAGATTAGCCCATCGCGTCCTGTCAAGGGAACAAGTGATGTTCCGCACGGGGGCAAGCAAGGGACCTCTAGACCAGTCGATCCTCACAACAAGGTATCCGCAAACTCGAAACCGAAGCGGCCAGCCTCTGGGCCGCCTAAATCTTCTAACCGAAAGAATACGAAGCCGCCAGGATCACCTAAGTAGACTCAAATGCAAGCCGAAATAGCAGCCACCTCCGCCGCAGCCGGGATGGCCACCAAAGAAGAGTAGTTGCCAAGCATTGGAACAGCATTAGGTCTAGGGGCTGATGGAAATCGAGCTTCCCTTAGTTAAAGCAAAGCATATACGCTAATGAAAAAGATGCAATTCTATGGGAAGAGTAGATGCTTACTTTGCTAAAAGTCGCGGATCCTTTGGGTGTTTCGCGGTTATGCCGTGTTATTTAATAGGCTTGGTCTGAGAGTAGCTTGGCTGCCGCGCTTGCTTTCCGCCTCGACCGGCCAGGCTCCTTACCGATGCCGGCAGGCTGACACAAGTGGCAGACTTTACTCCGTAAAAATGGACCGTTATGAGTTAAAACGGGCCGGCTGCACTAAACCACCAGCGGAGAATCTCCAAGTTTCCGGGCACTATCTTTTGTAAAAAACTACGTAGTGAGGACTTCTAGTACAGCGTAAAATAGGTAGCAGACTAAGTACCTTTTTGTCTTATGTTTAATTAGCCCAACATGCTCACAGATACTGTGTGGGCGGAAAAGAATCTCTAGGATGGCCGGTGTTGAAATCCCTCGTCAAGCACAATAAGAAGCACGGAGCAGGTCACGTGGTCACCTTTTGGCCATGATATTCACACGACGATATCAGGGCCTTCTCCCTGACTTGTTTTCCTCTTCTTAAATAGCCCAGACGGATTTGGATGCCTTGTTTTTGCATTTCGAAGCATTGATCTAGACCACTGCACAACACCCTGTGCAGCCCACACCACCTCTGGTATGTAAACAGCCTTAGGCTGTCGAGATGCGTGTTGGCTTTGGCATAGGAGTTTTGAACGTATAGTCGTCGCTGAAAGGGTATTCATAGAAAGCTGGTTGCCCTTATCGCACACAAACAAGGGTGCTGCCTCCAAAGAAGCCTCATGATTGATGTCATGATGAAAGGCTGTTGTGTTGACATGGAGCAAGGAGAGAAAGATGTCACGTGATGTTACCAAACGCATGGAAGGTTGCTTGGCCAAAGAACGAGGCAATCGCGAGAACCTTACTATGTGCTGCTTATCAAACCGCAGTTCAGACGGATCCCAATACAATCCAAGTCCTAATTCGGTATCATGTTCTAGCTAGCCGTATAGAAAACATCCGCCACGTGCGCTTATCATAACTAGGTACAGGTTCCTTAATCAAGATCAGATTGTTGTCAATAAGTTTGAGGCAGATTTTACTATTTAACAAGAATAGCTTCGCTCGTTGATCTGAGCAGAAGACTTGACTTCGTAGTTTAGAATTGATCTATTAAGAGAGCCGAAAGAGAAAGGGTATTGAGGACGAATTAGCCTGTATAATCTCTCCGTTGCGATATGTGAGCAAAATTGTGGTAGATAAAACATTGATACTGTCGGAAATCTAAATCGTTTAACTATAGAGTACAATGTAGGCCTACTAAATATCTTTCCGGGAATGGCAAGTAGTGGCTTATATACTCAACGCAACAGATACCTTTCTAGGACGTCACGTCACTGATAGTTAAATTTCTTCGCAACAAAGGTTTGGCTGACCGCAACGGATGGCCACATTGCAAGCACGTCTTCATCAGTTGGCTGGTTGGGAGCCAATTTTGAGTCTTCAGCCCCAACTGATTTGAACAGAGGCTCTCCTACGTAACATTTTTCGCTTTTTCTTCCTACCTACAATCTCTGTCGGTTAGAACGCTGAATTTCAATCTGAATCATATCCCAGCTCTCCCTATATACGGTAATGCGGAATAGTAAACTCCTATTACCGGTATAAAACTCTCTATTTGTTCAGACCATCACTTACCAGACTGAAGCTACCAGAGTCAATCAATGCCTTAAATCGTGGGGGGAAAGCAGCAAATCCTTGGCGTGAGCGTCGAAGCGATATTGCTTGCACAATCACTGGAAAAGTACACACCAAGCAAAATGCAGTCTTTTTTTTTTATGTTTAAGTTTTTATATTTTGACATCTAGGAAAGAATAATCCTTCACTAGGTCGACTTGACTCAGGGAATGAGCAGGACTCTGCGAGCCGCGAAACAGTACACCTGCGATGGTTAATGCTGCTTTGGACAATAAATGACTCAGCGAATATTTTATGCATTAGCTACTTTGCTCAAACTTGCCACACAAATTAAACTATGCAAGCCAATATGGCGTCTTTCGATTTATTCACTTGTTGGTTGTTGAATCCGCCCCCACTTCGTCGACCCGCAGATGTTTCACATTTTGGACTCTAGCCTCACGGAGCTGCAGCCAGCCATTAGTGCATAACCATTGTTCATCATCACCCTTGGTGTGTTGTTGGTCAGACTGCCTGTGCAAGGAGCCAGATGACGCCAATTTCTCACCCGCGCGCTCACCGTTTCCTGTTTTCCTGCCCTCGGCCCGCGTTGAGTGGTAGTGCATTCCAGTTCACCCAGCACACGAGGCGGAACTGCGCATAGTGGACCTTGGGTAACCATTCCGAGTTTGCCCTTGCCGTGTATTGACTCCCCACCACCGTTACGTTCGTCATGGATAACGAAATCTCATTGTGACCCAACGGCAGCCTCGAAGAAATGGTCCCCGAGGGTCCATGTCCACGTGTCGACGGGGGAAGCTGGGCGGCGAGCGTTTCTTTCTGCGTACCGTTCGAGGTTGCATTTCTGGGTCCTGCTGCACAAGCTGTTCGCCTCGCACGATGGCCTTGTCCTCTTCCCGCTGTCGATGCTTTGCGTAATTGACTGCTTCCTCTCGACACTGCTTGCAGGAAGAGCCCACTGGCCATTAGCACCCAGCCGAGTAACTATTGCTGTGCTGCGTAGAAAATATTGTCTGTAGGATGTCTTGCTCCTCACATCGTGTTGGCGCTCCAGCTATCCCCGCCAACAAATAAGCAGGGATGCGCGGTCGGTGCAGACAGGTAGCAATTGCAGTCGATGCCAAACATCCCATGGCGTCCGGCTGTGCATTGGCTTCGCCAGAATGTTCGATGACCGTTCATGACAAGAAGTGAAAGGAATATTAACAAGCGATGACTTGTAGAAACGTAGCTTGGCATCTCTCCGGTTCTGTAATTGAATTTGAATATAAGTAAAATATTTCATTAAGTACAAGTCCCTTCATCTCTCGGCTTGATAACTGATGATCTGGAGATAATATAATTAATCGCAAGCATCAAGACTTAACAAGAATGCGACCACGTCTGTGCGCCCCAGCATGATAGCTCGCTGGAGGGGAGTAAATCCCTCCGAATCTTGTACATTTAAATTATGGCGTTGGTGCTGTAGCAGAGACTTCAAAGACTCAAACTCACCCCATGCAACCGCAAAATGAAGCAGCGAAGCATGGCCATTAGGAGACCACCGAGACTCTATATCGGTTCTTTGAATATCAACACCAGGGGGGGCAAATAACAACCGAGGGTCATGAATAAAATATTCTATGGGAAGCGGCGGACAGATTGGTTGAAAGGGGGGGGTAAATGGTGCTGGGAAACTTCCTTCCATCGAGCCCGGGGCCATCCCAACGACATAGCCTGGTGGACTAGAGGAGTCCGCCGGAAGCTGCGACACATTGGCTCTGAAGTCGGTGTTGATCAAAGGCGGAAGTGTTTCCGACTCTCGTGGCTTGATAAAAGGCACGTTGCCCCATCGTCTGCAGCTAGGAGAGGAGGGCAGATTGAGTATACTAGTATCACTTGTAGGGCTGGAGTGGCTGCTAGGATGGGATCGCTCAGAATCCGTGTCGTAGCTGTCGGAAACGCGTTCGGACTTGAAGCCGTCCGAGTTGGCGGGGACATCTTGAAGCATGACTTCTTGGTCATCTTGTGGTTCTGCCTTTGACATTACGACGGCATTTGGGGTGCGCGTCGGTCGATCCAGTCTCCGCAACGGCTCTGAGGTACAGCTCTCCGAGTCATGAACGAAAGAGCTACTCGTTGATGCACCGGAGCAGCTGGAGCTTCTGCTGCGGCTCGCGATGCCCTCGAATTGGCGCAGCTTGTCCTTCAACTTCTCGACCTCCTTGTTTTTTTGGCGAAGATTGCGCCCTGGAGGAAAGTGTCAACGCCTGGCAGAAGCATACTTGCACGAGCCTGGACTTACTGTACGCTCTCTGAGCCAAGCGATTCTGGATTTTCCTCCGCTCGGGACCGTCGGCCACCTTTCTCCAGTCTTCGTCAGGCCGCATCAGCTTGATGTATTCTTCATTAGGTGGACGGCCAGTTTTCTTGATGCTGGACTGGCTTGAGCTCCTCATGGCGGCGGCCGGAGTTTTGGGAGCAGAATTAAGCGTGGCCATGATTAAGGTGGTTGCAGTTGGGGAAGCAGAAGAAAGGAATACTTGGGGACGTGTACCATGAATATAAGCGCATGAACGATGTCAAGCCTCCCGATCCTAGTGCTGAGAGGACCTGCGCTAGTTTCGGGAACTGGCAACGAGCCGTTTCTAGGGTCGCAGCTTTTCGGGCTGAAGTGGCGTTACTCGAAAGAAGCGCAAATCAGAGTTCTCCGTGTCCATGCCGTTCAGGATACCCATTTGGAAGTAAGACTAATAGCTGGTTTCGCAAGTGATATGAGGCTTGGTTTGGCAGACGGGTAGCGGCAGGGTCAGCCTGGTGTGCCCTGCACGTGTGTTTCAGACGCAGGTTTGGCAGCATGAATAAACAAAGTCGTTGGTGGCGTTGAGAACGTGTTGGCTGCCGGACGACAGATACGGCGCAGTCTTGCATACGAGCATATTGCCACCGCCATAATGGCACCGCGTGCGTGGAGGCGGATCCATCTCTGCAACGCTGTGCCGCTCCAAGACGAGGTTGCATTGCAGGACAGACATGATGCACCGCCCCAGGCAAGCAGGGAAAACCGGAGTGGGCTGGGGCAACACATGGGAACCTTGGGGTATCGGCTCCCAAATTACATCCTTCGTCATCCAGACCTAGGGATCCAATCCTTGGTGGCCACGTTCTGCGATACACTGCGGATCCAAGAATAGCAGTGGCAGGATATCCCTTGCACCTGGTGGTCACGTAATGCAGACTCCGAAGGAAGTCGAGTTATTTATCAGCATCCTACAGATGCATCTTCGTTTCGGAGTTGGCCCCATCAGCCCCCCCCGCCCCCCCCCCCCCTCCCCAAGAATCTTTCAGCCTTAAGATTCGCCTCAGCGGTGACTTCTCCTTCCGGAAGTGCCTCTATGTACGAGGAGCTGATCTCTCCTGTTTGAGCGCTGCCGCTTCAATCCGTTGCGTATCATTACTAAGCCTACTATTTGCCGATGCAATCCTTTGAAGGCCATCGTGGAACAGGAGCGGAGATAAGAGTTCAGGATTGCTCCCCGACAGGGCCTGTTGGTTCTTTGGGCAAACGATTACTACTATATCGACATTTGACTCCGTTACTCAGACGATATTACATGCTGCTGTCGACGTGTCTTGAGCCTTCAATTATGTCCACTAGACTAGTTGAAGATATGCGTTGAGTATATGCACGTCGCTCCTGCAGCTGTAAACGGCTAACTGCGAGTCATTCTTCACGCCGTTGGGACGGCTGAGCAGCGTCCGATTGTCTCGACTACGATTGGGGGCTATTTGAGTGGCCCCATCCGCTTAACCTCTCAGCATCTTCAGGGCTCGCTTGAACCCAGGGGCGCGGGCGATATAATCAACCACGGTCGCATCACCCTGTTGCATGCACGATCGGTCTTCTCTTGCTCGTATTGTGCTTCTTTTTATATCCGAAGATGTCCAAGCCTGAAACCCTTACAGCTAGCTGGTGCATCTCCTGCACCGTAGTACATTCGAGCCCTTTCATCTTGGCCAATAGGTATTTTTACGGTCAGTATTTTTACGGTCTCGGCCTCGGCTGTATAGTCGAGCTTACGGGCTTTCGTGATAATAGACCTGGTTGTTGGGTCTGAAGTCCTGATGGTAGAAGAAGTCGCCACTTCCCCCTTGACAGGGTATCATGCATAATTCCGGGATGAGGGATCGCTGCAGGTTGGTAGTCGTTCGTGCTTGGCCCTCAGATTCTACAATGTCTCAGAGAAGGTATATTTACCCCCTGCTTGGTTCCCATTCCTACAATCTAGAACCCGTTCGTGTACACGTAGATTCTCGTCGTCAGCAGCGGTTCGTGCTGCAGGGCTGCTCGTACGCAACGCCCCGTTTCGCAGATCCGATACATAATTGGGTCCAAATAATATATGCCTGCGCTGTATACCTCGTAGCTTGCGTAATAAGGCACCAAGAGCCGAGAGCTTGGACTCTGTTTGTAACGGGAGCGATCTAGCCTCGATTGGATCTTGTCAGCGACCCTGAGACGCCGAGATATGCAGGCATCCGCGTCTCCATATTTCCGGCCCCTTGAGGATCGAAGTGGTCTCAATGAATTTGCTCCTTTAATTTTCTGTTATATTAATAGCTCCCACGCGAGACGGCACGCTGGCACCTTTGTTTAGTTTCGCGATGGTAAGCTACCTAAAACATTGTCGCTCAGGGGTTGAGAAGGGGGATTATGGAGTCATATGGAGCCAAGAAGTTCTGCTGACTACAGATAAAAGACATACGCGAGCTAAGCTAGGAAAGCAATGAAACGAAAAGGCGCGGAATGCGGCTACTGAATTATCACTAGACTATCACGGCGATGCAAATAAATTTTCAAAAGTCCTGTAGATAATTGTGTTCAGATTTGATTCATCAGGTACTGGTCTACAAAGCAATTATAAGAAACTAAGATCTGGCACTACTAAATAATATGAAGCAAAAAAAACGTAAGAATCTTCACATAAAACCAAGCCCAATCTCTTCACATGTAACATTCACGCTCTTTGAATAATTCGCCAATGCGGGTATTTCATTCTTCTTCCGATAACCTTTGACATATAGCATTGTTTGAAGAGCTATCAGGCCATTTTTAGCGCATCCTAGGAATTCCACTTCCCCAGCCGGGCTATTTTCGAAAGCTTCTGGATAAGCATCCTCCTCTGTGCACATTGGCATATCGGTTTCCGCTCCTTCCGGTCGGTTGGCGGGTCCGTGTAACAGTAAGCATAGCGGAAGTCGAACCCGCAACAGCAAGCCGGAGTTACATGATAAGGCGTAAGCAAGATTGATAGCAACAACCACCAGAATAAGAAGCTCCGTAGTGGCGATGACTGTTTCAAAACTGGCTTAGTGTAAGGGGGAATTTGGGGGCGAGATTGTCCACGACTGGTGCTCAGTGAAGTCTGAGCGATGAAACCGTGATAGGATAGAGTAAATGTTTTCTGCCAAAAAAGCATGGCAGATAGTAGGGTATAGATAGAAAACAAATTCAATTACTTATAACTTGCCGTGACGGATAGATGTTACTTGCATGTCTGGACTCAAGTTCTATGGAGGGCCGAGACGCCGTAGTAACGGAAATGGACCTAATTTTATGCGTGCGAATACTTGAAAACTCTATGTTAGGTCTCGAAGGCAACGGTAGGCTGTTTAGTTGAGTTGGCTTACAACTTTTTCCTTTATAAAAAAAAATAGGAGATGGAACGTACGTCGTAAATTAAACTGGAGACTATAGTTCGCTGCTTCGTAAGTATCCCACGTCTTCTTTACTGAAATATTTCTACCGGCTTTGTACATTAATTTTGGATGCGAACCAATCATATCTTAATTGCCTTTGTATAGAAGTAGAAGTGCTAGGTGGTTTACGTCTTGATATCTGGGAATGGTGACCGAGCTACGCGAAGAATGTATGTTGAGCGTGAGTATACACTACGACTAAGTAGCGAGTATTTGCCGCACGTTCTGCTCCGTAGGAATAGCGCAATCCATGATCCATCGTCATAATGATGCGGGACAATGGTTGAGATGGCTACAAGCTAGTGTAGTAGACAGACACTATATGAGATGCTGCACCCAACATAAGACAGCAGCGGTTATAGGAATTTGCTTAACGAATTATTGGTCAATTTCTCCATGTGGGGTACAGCTGATATCTAATACTAAAAACTCACAAATTAAGACAAGTCCATGGATGACGAAACATATATTGATGAAAGAATCGAGTAATATTTCCTGAAATGAATAAAAAGAAAGAAAGAAAGAAAGAAAGAAAGAAAGAACGCATATTCATTAGTTTCGTTTAGCTACTTGTTAAAGCCGAGACAGCCACATTTCCTCCCCACTTGCACTTCGACTCCAAACGTCTTACCAGTGGGAATAGAGACAGAAATACTCCAACACTGTGACAATATTCGGCGATCGGAGAATTTACTTCAAAAGTGCATTACATCTGCACTACAGCCTAAAAATGTAATGATAATGACTCTGCTGGATCGAACCGATGTGTAACGAGGCATGCTAGAGTCTAAACTAGAATGTCAATAAACGTAAATACGGCACCTGCTGATTTGTCGGATAATCCACCACTCAGTCGGAATTGGCGGGTGATCAGTGACAGCGCTGTATTATGATAATTGGAGCCGAACTTAGGCAAACCCGGAGAGAGTTACATATATCTTGCAAGAATGGTGATTTGTTCCGCCAGCTTATTCCCGGGGCTTCAATATGTGAATATGCGATGTGAAGACTCCGTATGCTCAGGTGTGTCGCGTCTGCACAGCGGGGGAAGGCGGGGCAAGTCTGCTGTTCGGTTTACGTACGCCATTTCAAGAAATGAACGAGAATAGAAAAATCGGCGCGCAATCAAACAACCCAAAAAAATGCTAGTTCGTAATATCATTGTTATAATGAGTTTAGCGTTGCAGCAGTGCTTCATCCTTAAATCTCCTGCTTCGTTGCGCAGTCATGATGCTAACCATCTAGCCCAATCGACAAGCCCCACCATGAAAAGCTCAGGGCCTCATACGCTTTGCCAGCGGGCGCGCCAATCCTTCATCTCACGCGCCCTCTCTGATCCCACTCCATGGACAACTGGTTGACAGAATCTGGGGCGATAGGCTTGGACGGCCTGGAGATTGCCGATTTGCCCATCACCGGGCGCGGTGTCAGAGCACTGCGGCGCTTCAAGGAAGGAGAAAAGATTCTCACCATCCCAGGCCGCAGTCTCTGGACAGTCGAACATGCCTATGCAGATTCCGTTCTCGGGCCTGCCCTTCACTCTGCGCAGCCGCCCTTGTCTGTTGAAGATACGTTGGCTATATTTATCCTCTTTGTACGATCGCGCGAGTCGGGATACGATGGCCGACGAAGCCATGTGGCGGCGCTACCTGCGAGTTACTCCTCAAGCATCTTCTTCGCGGAGGACGAGTTGGAAGTGTGCGCCGGGACTTCGCTGTACACTATCACAAAGCAGCTGGAGCAACGGATTGAGGATGACCACCAAGGATTGGTCACACAAGTGCTTGGGCAGTATCCAGATTTATTCCCGCTCGACAAATTCACCATTGAAGACGTAGGTGTCATACGCCCGTGAGGGATGTTGCCGAACCACCCACTGACATCTTTTTCCCTACTTTCCAGTACAAGTGGGCTCTCTGCACCGTGTGGAGTCGTGCCATGGATTTCAGTCTGCCCGATGGAAATTCGGTTCGACTTTTGGCGCCATTCGCGGATATGCTGAACCACTCATCCGAGACCAAGCAGTGCCATGTCTACGACGTCTCATCTGGAAGCCTCTCTGTCCTCGCAGGGAAAGACTACGAAGCCGGAGATCAGGTATGTTCGCCTTCTTCCTAGACGGTACCAATTCATGCGCTTATCTCTTCCAGGTTTTTATCTACTACGGGCCTCTACCAAATAACCGCCTGTTACGTCTATATGGCTTTGTTCTACCTGACAATCCTAATGACAGCTATGATCTCGTTCTTGCAACGCACCCTATGGCACCATATTTCGAGCAAAAACATAAGCTCTGGATATCAGCTGGACTTGATTCAACGGCTACCATTTCCCTCACTCTCGCTGACCCGCTGCCGACAAGTGTGCTTCGATACCTCCGTATTCAGAGACTTGACGAACCGGGTCTCGCTGTCATGGCGCGCCAGCAAGCCGATGCTACTGATCGGCAAATTAGCCATTCCAACGAAGTGGAAGTCCTGCAGTTTCTAGTAGAATCGATTCGTTCCCTTCTAGACAGTTTCGGAACTCCGCTGGAAAGGCTCCAAGATCAACTGGCGAGCGGTGTCTATGCCTCGGGAGGGAACGCCTGGGCAGCGGCGCACGTCAGCCTGGGCGAACAACGAGTGTTGAGATCGGCGAAAAGAAGAGCGGAGCTTTTATTGTCGGCAGTGCAGAACGGAACTGGGAAGGGGACGGGTTCATTGTCGGCACCGGCGCCATGTGCGAATTGCGAGAATGTTTCGGCGCAGCTGATGTTGTGTGGGCGGTGCAAAGCGGCTGCGTATTGCGGGCGCACCTGTCAAGTCGCTCATTACAAAGAGCACAAGGCAAAGTGTCGAGCTACAGCTGCTAAGAACGTTCCTGAGATAAAATAAACATGAAAGAGAGCGTTCAGGTAACCCACCTAACTGTTCCGCTAATTGAAGTCAACAACTTAGTTGCAAGATAATGCCATGATACACCCCGCAGTGCGTGATCTAGATCATACTATATGACAGGCGAGTAGAGAGTCTATAATAAGCTTATATCAACTGAATATTTCCTACTACGGATCTTTTTCACATGCAGCACGAACTACATTTTCTATCCAATACACCATGAAGTTCCGCACTGCCTTACTACAGCGTCAGCGCATAATTATTCCAAGGATCTCGCTTGAGTTGACTGCCATTCCTCGTCATGCATTGGATTGTAGAGGCGGCATTTATGCCGGACAAACCATATCAGAGTTGTTGTGCGTGCGTGACAACAACCCGGGAGGTGTGTAGGCCTATTTACACCCAATCGGAAGCGAACGAGCCAAACGCCTCACTTGCACAGAAATTGACGTTGAAAACATTTATATATACGATGAGCAAAGAAAATTCAGCGAATTGTACGGAGTACCCGCATCCATTCATTGGCGTCATTCTACAATATTTTTCTTCATACTGCGCAGTGCCTTTTGCTGGGGGCTCTGAAATGTCATATTACAATGCTCACCTTATCCAGGTTACTAGAGGTATTTCGAAGGCGGGTGTCTTAGAGCATGAAACACAATAGGAGCAAGTGCTAGTTGATTTTGTAAAATTTAAGTTGACCAATGTCAATGTATCTATGCGATAGAGCTATCTATGAACGAGCCAGACCAAGCATGCGCTCATATGGCCGCGTAGACTACACAAGTTGGCAGATGTGATTTTGTTCCAATTGAAGAGAGAAAACGATTGAGCCACCTGCAAGTCGACCTGGCGGCTAGTTGCATGCTGGGCATTCACCCGGTGCCCGCCGCTCTAGTATCTCCAACCAGGAAGGAACGCCCTCACGGTGTGTTAGACACGCCTTGGATCAATGGACAGTTGAGGCATCGAGGGGCTTTTATCGTCCAGCTTATGCGGACCAGTCCATTTATTCTTCGGGATAGTCTCGTTCAAATTGAGAAATATGGACTTGCTGCTGCTATCCCAGCCAACAGCCTTACCATTCTTCTGCATGAATTCGAGTGCCTCATGTTCCAAGGACGTTTTGCCGTTTTGATCCACCTTTGCAAGCTGGGGCTGGCCTCCACTGGATTTATAGTTGTCGTATTTCTTGTTGTACTCAGTATTGTTAATCCATTGTTTTGGCCACTCCTGATTACGTTCCTGTTGAAATTTTTCCCAGCTCATTAAATCTACCCGTCTTCCTGGCAATCCAGCTAGTAGTTTATTCGTACTGCGCGGTGCAGGCACCCAAGCCTCTATTTGATCCCATCGTACGCCTCCGAGGGCTGAAAATTCCGTTTCGTAAAAATATTTGAGTTTGAAGCCCGAATTATCCATGTCGATCATGTTTGGAGTGGCATGGATTTTATAGACCCAACCATCTGCCTTGCCAAAATCTGCACCGAACATCAACGCACTCCCAAAGGCCCTCGCAGTTGAGGTATATGCGGAAAGGCATGCTCCATTGTCACAAGCTGCAGTGTGGTGCTCATATAACCCGTAGGACTCGTTTTTTACTGGCCCACCGAACTCGGTCGGGATACCGCCAAGGGCGCGCAGCTCCGAAGGTGATCTGGTATCACCTCTATACACAACTTGCAGCGGCTCCGTGGGCGCCTGTTCAGCCTGTCTTCGACTTTGTCGAGATGGTATGTACACTCCATCAGAGGAATGAACGTCGTTTAAAAGACCTCGTGGGAGTGTTGCCACATCCTCAGGCACAACGCGAGCACTGACCAGCCCAAACGGGGCAATCAAGCTAAGTAGGGCAAAATCGGCCAAAGTAGAGTGCTTCATGCTGAAATTTATGTTTGGGGTTCCAGATAAATGTGTTTGCTTTGAATACTCTTTCCAAAGGAATGAACAACCGGTGTGATTTGAATGAAGAGTATAGAGAAAGCAGGAAACGCTACATATATATATACATTCTTTTCAAATTATACAAACTGAGTCATAGGAACTGACAAAAACAGTTTCATTAGAGCTGTCCACAGCCTCATCAGTATTGAATGTGTGAAGCTGACTCTACGTATGAATTAGGTTTGTCAAACTGTCGGATCGCTGGTGTCCACTCTGTCTCCGAGACCCACCGGACACGATATGCTATACCCTGACATCGTACGAGCTACTTTATTTGGAGTCATTTGAGATCGCTCGATCGATTTGTTTAGCTCATATAATATACAAGCTGAGAGAATACTTTGTCTTTAGTACCGGCACGTCCGGCCCTACTGGTCGAGTGCATGAAATAGTGAGGCTTGTTTTGACTATGCGCAGGTCTGCTTAGGACCCGCAAAGAGCTGCCGGCGTTCATGGATTAATAATAATAGACCATAAATGCGTGTTGGCTCTATATCCGTCACCTAAGATTAGGGATCGTCATTTATGCTGAGAAGCATTGGATAAAGTTTTTTATGCTTGTATACAAGAAAGACGCAAAGCTTATCTACTAAAAATTTGTCTAAGTGGGGAAGGAACTCCACCACTTCATGAACTTCGAACCGTCTCACGCTAAGACGATCACAGAGTAAACTATAATATTTACATAAGTCAAGCTTTGCAATCAAGAATTCCCACACGAGAGCCGAGTCAAAGTCTTGACTCGATAATATCAGATGCAATTCCTCCGTCTGACCTCTACACTTCATGCACACGCAAAACTGTTTCTTGCCAAGCGAGTCAAGGTGTTGGCTTAGCTACGAGACTGGTCAAAGGTTGACTCGAGCGTAAAAATTTCAGACCAATAAATGTCCTGCTTTGGAATAGCTCGCAAGGGAGTTTGAAAAATAACTAACAGCTTAGTGTAAGCGGATTTACTGTATTTTGCCAGGGACCGTGGCGCATTCATTCCTACAAGCAGTGTGCTCAGCCGCGTAACCGATTTTGATCTTCTTTCATCTTGCCTGGAGAGTGGCACTGAAGTATTTAGTGTCTATTGACTGTGTCCATTGGTTATTTATGTACTGTCCGCTAATGGTTCATAATCTTCATTTTTCTATGAGCATAGAAGGTGAAACCTTAGTGGTGTCTCGTACTCCTTTTGCGCATAGTTTATATGCGTGGGAATTCGGAGTTTCTAGTTTGGAAGAGCGCTTTGGCTCGGCCCAGAAATGCGAGAAGAAGTCTGGCGCTCCATCTGATAGAGAACATTGTTAGTTATTGAGGTACCAGCAAGGGGGGACGGCGCCTCCCAAAATACACATCACTTAAGCTGTGTGCGGTGGAGCTCGCGCCAACACGGAAATTACGTTTTACTTACAAATAAATACATACACATATATATATATATATAT